>WOVY01011663.1:0-42977 GCA_013436015.1 Rhipicephalus annulatus | reverse complement strand
TCAGCTTTTGAGCATAACAATCGCCTCTCCATCGGGGGTGTAGCTCAGATGGTAGAGCGTCGCTTAGCATGCGGGAGGTACTGTGATCGATACCAGCATTTCCAGTCTTTTTTTTATTCGTTGCTTGCAGCAGGTCATGTTTGCTTGATTCATAAAAGAAAACAGCGCGCGATACAAGCAGCCGTCGACGCGAGAAAACCAGTTCTCAGTTGACGCGGTCCCTCTTTCTCCAAAGCATTTGTCACGTAATTACCGATCAGCTTGTGAGCATAACAATCGCCTCTCCATCGTGTGTAGCTCAGTGGTGTAGAGCGCTCGCTTAGCATGCGGAGGTACTGGGATCGATACCCAGCATTTCCAGTCCTTTTTTATTCGTTGCTGCAGCAGGTCATGTTTTGCTTGATTCATAAAAGAAAAACGCGCGCGATACAAGCAGCCGTCGACGCGAGAAAAACATTCTCATTTGACGCGGCTTCCCTCTTCTCCAAAAATTCGTCACGTAATTACCCATCAGCTTGTGAGCATAACAATTGCCTCGCCATCGGTGGTGTAGCTCAGATGGATTCTTTCGTCGACACTCACGCGCGTCGGACGCAGGAATCATGTGCTCCGTAGGAGCGGCGTTTGCGGCAGATACTAGCCGCGGAAACAGGTCTTTTGATGACGATAAGGAATATCAAGTTGTGTTGCCAACCCTTCCTACAGGACGAATTGTTTTAAATACGGTTTTTTCTGCACGCTGACGTACGAGCCCGACCTTATCGAGTGGAAGATTTCCGTGACACCTTGGCCAGCCTGCGACTGCTCCCCGAAGTGGTTGCTTTGGGGGCATATAGGATGAGCCACGTGTGGGCGGTAACGTTCAAGAACAGGGACGCTGTCAAGACGATTCTATCGCAAGGCGATATCAAGGTAAAAAATTGTCGCTGTCTTGTCATTGATCCGGCAAACCAGGATGTGCGTATGAAAGTGCACTGGCTACTGCACAATGTTCTCGATGAGGATGTGCGACGTGCTTTCGAGCCGTACGGCCAAGTGGTTGACGTCAACAGAGAGCGGTGGCGTGTAAACGGCATCAGCGAAATAGGCTCCACTACCCGTATTGTGACACTTCGGTTGAAAGTGGGCGTCAAAATTGAAGACCTGCCTCACCAAGTGAACGTAAGCGGTGAGCAAGCTTTGGTGGTTGTTCCGGGCAGAGCGCCAGTGTGCTTACGCTGTCGAGCAAACGGGCACATACGGCGAGATTGCCGTGTGCCACGCTGTGTGCCTGCCGAAGATTTGGCCACGAGGAGAACGACTGCACGTTGTCTTATGCCAGCGTCACCGGACCTCCGATTGGCAACGACCACGCAGAGCTGTTAATGGATGAGCATGAAGCTGAAGAGGCAGCGAGCGCGACTGCGAGGAAGGAAGAGGCGACCCCAGAATTGGTGAAACTGAGCAGGCCTAGTAGGATGGACAATGAAAAGGTCGAGAACAAGGCATCCGAACCACAGCCAGAAAAACCGATAACGACAGACAAGCCAGAACAGCACCTGCCGACTGTGAAGGCTCCCAGCAACGCAGACACACTGCAAGACGACATGGAAATCAGCGACAACGCAGGCAGTGGACTAGCTGGAAAGCGACCAAGAGACATTGTTGGGGAAGACTTCACTACCTCCGGAGACGTTGGTCGAGAAGAACCACCAGCAAAAACCATAGGAATGAGGCGACCAACGTTGAAGCCACGGCCGAACTTGCAGACTAATCCACGGGCGGAGGCCAAGCAGCCTTCGCAAAAGCTTCCTGGGACTTGAGTTTTTTGTGCCTTTTTCCGGATGGAGAGTAACCCGTAAGTGAACGGAGTTTACGCACACCATGCCTCTGTAAAACCTGAACCGATTGCCGCAAAACTTTCAGTAAAACTAAAGCCATTTTTTTTTAGAAAACGTTCACCTAAAGTAAACACTGTGTTTTGTACTCCCTTCCCTAAACAAAAAAACATGGCTTTCAATATAGAGTCAGCCTTACGCGTCGCAACTTTTAACGTTAGAGGTTTACGCTCGAAGAGGCGACAGTATCAGTTACGTCGTTTGTTTCTTGAAAATGACGTTGATATTGCCGCTGTGCAGGAAACGAAAATTGAATCTGAAGAGCAGATGGACACCATATTTTTGAACTTCCGCTCCAGATACAATATATGTGTGAGTCATTCTGTAGGTACTTCAGGCGGATGTCTTCTCTTTATAAGGAACACAATTGGCATTGTCGAAAAAAGTGTACACAGTGATAATGAAGGGCGATTAATTGCATGTGATTTTCTTCTTTCCGGCATTAGTTGGCGCGTTGTGTGCGTATATGCACCAAATAGACAACAAGATAGGAAAATATTCTTCGAAAGTCTTGATACGTATCTATCATGCGAGAAGGCAGTTATACTTCTAGGCGATTTCAACTGTGTGTGTAATGCCGAAGACAGGGCATGTAAAAACTTTGTACGTGACTCTAGTGCCTTGGTATTGGATTCAATGACGCGTGAGCGGAACTTGGATGACGTGGGATATGTACTGGCGCAGGGTACTCACTATACGCATTACCAGCTCAACAGTAAAGCTAGACTTGACAGAGCATACGTGTCTACGTCCCTGCTTCCTATGTGCCAGGGCTACGCAGTGAAGAATGTTTCATTTAGTGACCATAGTCTAGTAATGTTCACCATTAATAAAAAAGAAAAGCCCAAATTCAATTGGGGGCTCTGGAAGTTAAATGAAAAGGCTACTCGAGGATGAGAAGTTTGTAGAAAATGCTGAAAAGGAATTAAAAGAAGTGGCGAAAGGTGACGCAAGTAGTTCAATTTACACATGGGTGTGCTTCAAGGAAAAAGTAAAAATAGAAGCAATTGGAAGATCAGTTTCAATAAAACGCACTAACCTGAAAAAAGAAAGACAACTGCAATGTGAGCTTGATTTTTTGCTATGTCAAGAATGCGCGCAACCAGGAGAGCGCAGTAAAGAAATAAGAAGAGTGAAGCAAGAATTAGAAGCCGTAGATACGGAAAGGTACAGAGGAGCGGTGTACGCGCACGCGCAGAAAGATTATGGTGTGGCGAGGTTCCCACAAAACGTGCCGTCACAGATGAAAAGAGCTACGCGACAAGAAACGAGATAAGGGCGATAGAACACAAAAATGAAGTCACCACAGATAAAACCGAGATTGAGCGCGCGTTCGTGGAATATTTCCAAGAACTGTTGGGAGGCGTCAGAGCGGACACGGGTACGTATAGTCGGCGTTTCTTGTCACTTATGCCGAAGCTTGAGGATGACGTAAAAGCGAGATTAGAAGCACCCATCTCGGTCAGAGAAATCGAAATCACCATTGAAAAAATGAAAAACGGTAAAACACCTGGTCCAGATGGACTAGGTGTAGCATTCTATAAGAAATTTAAAAATCTTGTGGCAGAAGCTTTGTGGAATGTGTTCGATGAGGCATACGAGAGGAAAGAGTTGCCAATATCTTTTCGGAGAACACACATCGTGTTAATCCCAAAAACTGAAGATCCCAGGAAACAGCTGTCCGTCACATCCTACAGACCCATAACCCTAGCGAATGTTGACTACAAAATATTCATGGGTCTTTTGGCCAGGCGAATTCAAACAGTGATTAAAAAAATAGTCGGACCACATCAGACTTGTGGCATAAAAGGCAGAACAATTATGACGAACATTCATATAGCCCGAAATATGTTAGAATGCTGCGATGAGTTTGACGGTAAAGTAGCTATGCTACAAATCGATCTCGAGAAGGCATTTGATCGCGTGAACCATGACATACTTTTCAGCATTCTTGACTATGTCAATATAGGGTCTGTGGTGTTGGAAGGGGTCCGAATGGCGTACACGGGATGCACTACAAAATTGTAATAAACAAACAGCTTAGTGATAATATACAAGTCTTATCGAGTGTAAAACAAGGATGCCCTGCATCAGCACTGCTTTTTGCTATCTATTTAGAACCTCTATGCCAGAAAGTGATACAGAATGATCAGGTGCGGGGGTTTCATTTGATGTCTGCAGAGGTCAAAATACTTAGTTTCGCCGACGATATTGCTGTGTTCTGCGAAGATCGGGAGAGTATTAGAGAAGCACTAAACGATGTGAAATTCTTCTGTGATTGCACTGATAGTAGAGTCAACTGGAGTAAATGTCTTGGAATATGGCACGGAAATTGGCAGAACACACCATCAATATTTGAAAGCATTACATGGAAGGTTATACCTGACAAGTACTTAGGGGTACCTCTCCAACACTACAGAGACACAACAGAATATTGGAAACAAGAGACAGAGCAACTAAGAGACAAGACAAAAATGTGGGGTGGGCGCGATTTCTCAATGTTTACGAGGTCAACAGTGAGCAACATATTTCTTATTTAGCGAGTATGGTATGTTTTACAAGTGCTATTCATGTCACGTGTTGCTGTACGAAAGCTACACAGAGTGATCGCAGTGTTTATCTGGGCGTCCACATGGGAAAGGACAAGCCGAACGAATCTGTTCCGTTCTGTGAAAAGTGGGGGGCTTGGTCTTGTACACTTGTTCCTGAGACAGATAGTATCTAGGTTTGTTTTTTTACGAGATCAAGATGATCGTTTTTTGAGAACGTTGATACATGTGCGGCTGTCCCATTTTTTGCCTGATTTCATTGTAACCACTGTCAAAGGGGTGACAAAAAGACCTAAGGGGTACATGAAAGAAGTGATTGCTGCTGTGGAAATACTGAGAGTGCGATTTTCGATGGAGTATCTCTCTAGGGTTTTCGCGAAAGAGACTGTACAAGGACCTTGTAGAAACCATGTTGCCAGAGCCTTTGTATAGAACATTGTACCCTAATGGGCCCGGGGATGACGTCTTGAAAAGAGTGAAGAAGATGCCAATTAGACCATCAATGAAGACATTCTTTTTCAAACTTCACAGCGGCACACTCCCTACCAATCCATGGCTCCGAGAAAAAGGAATATTCGTCCCGTCAGTTGATTGCATTATCTGCAGAAAACTCGAGACAGTTGACCACATCTTTCTAGACTGTACCGATGCAGTCTTTCTCTGGGACATCCTTCAAAGGACCCTGAAGAAAGACCTGCCAGTTACACAGTATGGCATCCGTTTTTTGCCAGTCATAAATGTAGGCGGTGTGCCCTACGATATGTTCATGGTATTGGTTCTTCACAGTGTGTGGCGAACACGGATGGCAGTGCGAAACGTAGACGTGAATCCCCGGCCCGCTCGAGAGTACTTCATAGAAAGTGTACAGTATTTGATGACTGCATACGAGGCACAAGATAAGCCAGAGTGGTTGCCATGTTTAGATAAGTTGGTGGGCATAAAGCGTCTGCCTTTTTAACCCCCATGTGCTGGAAGATGTGACAGCACTTTTACACGTGACACTGCACTGTATTCTTATAATGATTTGTACTGTTTGCGAAGCAGGCAATAAAAAAAAAAGGTGGTGTAGCTCAGATGGTAGAGCGCTCGCTTAGCATGCGGGAGGTACTGGGATCGATACCCAGCAGTTCCAGTCCTTTTTTTTATTCGTTGCTGCGGCAGGTCATGTTTTGCATGATTCATAATAGAAAACAGCGCGCGATACAAGCAGCCGTCGACGCGAGAAAACCAGTTCTCAGTTGACGCGGCTTCCCTCTTTCTCCAAAGCATTTGTCACGTAATTACCGATCATCTTGTGAGCATAACTATGTACTCTCCGTCGGGGGTGTAGCTCAGATGGTAGAGCGCTCGCTTAGCATGCGAGAGGTACTGGGATCGATACCCAGCATTTCCAGTCCTTTTTTTTTTATTCGTTGCAGCGGCAGGTCATGTTTTGCATGATTCATAATAGAAAACAGCGCGCGATACAAGCAGCCGTCGACGCGAGAAAACCAGTTCTCAGTTGACGCGGCTTCCCTGTTTCTCCAAAGCATTTGTCACGTAATTACCGATCAGCTTGTGAGCATAAGTATGTACTCTCCGTCGGGGATGTAGCTCAGATGGTAGAGCGCTCGCTTAGCATGCGGGAGGTACTGGGATCGATACCCAGCATTTCCAGTCCTTTTTTTATATTCGTTGCTGCGGCAGGTCATGTTGTGCTTGATTCATAAAAGAAAACAGCGCGCGATACAAGCAGCCGTCGACACGAAAAAACCAGTTCTCAGTTGACGCGGCTTCCCTCTTTCTCCAAAGCATTTGTCACGTAATTACCGATCAGCTTGTGAGCATAACTATGTACTCTCCGTCGGGGGTGTAGCTCAGATGGTAGAGCGCTCGCTTAGCATGCGAGAGGTACTGGGATCGATCCCAGCATTTCCAGTCCTTTTTTTTATATTCGTTGCTGCGGCAGGTCATGTTGTGCTTGATTCATAAAAGAAAACAGCGCGCGATACAAGCAGCCGTCGACGCGAAAAAACCAGTTCTCAGTTGACGCGGCTTCCCTCTTTCTCCAAAGCATTTGTCACGTAATTACCGATCAGCTTGTGAGCATAACTATGTACTCTCCGTCGGGGGTGTAGCTCAGATGGTAGAGCGCTCGCTTAGCATGCGGGAGGTACTGGGATCGATACCCAGCATTTCCAGTCCTTTTTTTTATTCGTTGCAGCGGCAGGTCATGTTTTGTTTGATTCATAAAAGAAAACAGCGTGCGATACAAGCAGCCGTCGACGCGAAAAAACCAGTTCTCAGTTGACGCGGCATCCCTCTTTCTCCAAAGCATTTGCCACGTAATTACCGATCAGCTTAGGAGCATAACTATGTACTCTCCGTCGAGGGTGTAGCTCATATGGTAGAGCGCTCGCTTAGCATGCGGGAGGTACTGGGATCGATACCCAGCATTTCCAGTCCTTTTTTGTTATTCGTTGCAGCGGCAGGTCATGTTTTGTTTGATTCATAAAAGAAAACAGCGTGCGATACAAGCAGCCGTCGACGCGAAAAAACCAGTTCTCAGTTGACGCGGCATCCCTCTTTCTCCAAAGCATTTGCCACGTAATTACCGATCAGCTTAGGAGCATAACTATGTACTCTCCGTCGGGGGTGTAGCTCAGATGGTAGAGCGCTCGCTTAGCATGCGGGAGGTACTGGGATCGATACCCAGCATTTCCAGTCCTTTTTTTTATTCGTTGCAGCGGCAGGTCATGTTTTGTTTGATTCATAAAAGAAAACAGCGTGCGATACAAGCAGCCGTCGACGCGAAAAAAACCAGTTCTCAGTTGACGCGGCTTCCCTCTTTCTCCAAAGCATTTGCCACGTAATTACCGATCAGCTTAGGAGCATAACTATGTACTCTCCGTCGGGGGTGTAGCTCAGATGGTAGAGCGCTCGCTTAGCATGCGGGAGGTACTGGGATCGATACCCAGCATTTCCAGTCCTTTTTTTTATTCGTTGCAGCGGCAGGTCATGTTTTTGCTTGATTCATAAAAGAAAACAGCGTGCGATACAAGCAGCCGTCGACGCGAGAAAACTAGCTCTCATCTGACGCGGCATCCCTCTTTCTCCACAAAATTCGTCACGTAATTACCGATCAGCTTGTGAGCATAACAATTGCCTCACCATCGGTGGTGTAGCTCAGATGGTAGAGCGCTCGCTTAGCATGCGGGAGGTACTGGGATCGATACCCGAGCATTTCCAGTCCTTTTTTTTATTCGTTGCTGCGGCATGTCATGTTTTGCTTGATTTATAAAACAAAACAGCGCGCAATACAAGCAGCCGTCGACGCGAGAAAACCAGCTCTCATTTGACGCGGCTTCCCTCTTTCTCCAAAGCATTTGTCACGTAATTACCGATCAGCTTTTGAGCATAACAGTGGGCTCTCCATCGGTGGTGTCGCTCAGTTGGTAGAGGGCTCGCTTAGCATGCGAGAGAAACTGCGATCGATACCCAGCATTTTCAGTCCTTTTTTTTATTCATTGCTGCGGAAGGTCATGTTTTGCTTGATTTATCAAACAAAACAGCGCGCGATACAAGCAGCCGTCGACGCGAGAAAACCAGCTCTCATTTGACGCGGCTTCCCTCTTTCTCCAAAGCATTTGTCACGTAATTACCGATCAGCTTTTGAGCATAACAGTGGGCTCTCCATCGGTGGTGTCGCTCAGTTGGTAGAGGGCTCGCTTAGCATGCGAGAGGTAAACTGCGATCGATACCCAGCATTTCCAGTCCTTTTTTTTATTCAGTTGCTGCGGAAGGTCATGTTTTGCTTGATTCATAAAAGAAACAGCGCGCGATACAAGCAGCCTGTCGACGCGAGAAAACCAGTTCTCATTGACGCGGCTTCCCTCTTTCTCCAAAGCATTTGTCACGTAATTACCGATCTAGCTTTTGAGCATAACAGTGGGCTCTCATCGGTGGTGTCGCTCAGTGGTAGAGGGCTCGCTTAGCATGCGAGAGGTACTGCGATCGATACCCAGCATTTCCAGTCCTTTTTTATTCGTTGCTGCGGCAGGTCATGTTTTTCTTGATTCATAAAGAAAACAGTGCGCGATACAAGCAGCTGTCGACGCGAGAAAACCAGTTCTCAATTGACGCGGCTTCCCTCTTTCTCCAAAGCATTTGTCACGTAATTACCGATGAGCTTTTGAGCATAGCAGTGGGCTCTCAATCGGTGGTGTCGCTCAGTTGGTAGAGGGCTCGCTTAGCATGCGAGAGGTACTGCGATCGATACCCAGCATTTCCAGTCCTTTTTTTATTCGTTGCTGCGGCAGGTCATGTTTTGCTTGATTCATAAAAGAAAACAGCGCGCGATACAAGCAGCCGTCGACGCGAGAAAACCAGCTCTCATCTGACGCGGCTTCCCTCTTTCTCCACAAATTTCGTCACGTTTTAACCCATCAGCTTGTGAGCATAACATGTGCCTCACCATCGGTGGTGTAGCTCAGATGGTAGAGCGCTCGCTTAGCATGCGGGAGGTACTGGGATCGATACCCAGCAGTTCCAGTCCTTTTTTTTATTCGTTGCTGCGGCAGGTCATGTTTTGCTTGATTCATAAAGGAAAACAGCGTGCGATACAAGCAGCCGTCGACGCGAGAAAAACCAGTTCTCAGTTGACGCGGCTTCCCTCTTTCTCCAAAGCATTTGTCACGTAATTACCGATCAGCTTGTGAGCATAACTATGTACTCTCCATCGGGGGTGTAGCTCAGATGGTAGAGCGCTCACTTAGCATGCGGGAGGTATTTGGAATCGATACCCAGCATTTCCAGTCCTTTTTTTTATTCGTTGCTGCGGCAGGTCATGTTGTGCTTGATTCATAAAAGAAAACAGCGCGCGATACAAGCAGCCGTCGACGCGAGAAAACCAGTTCTCAGTTGACGCGGCTTCCCTCTTTCTCCAAAGCATTTGTCACGTAATTACCGATCAGCTTGTGAGCATAACTATGTACTCTCCGTCGGGGGTGTAGCTCGGATGGTAGAGCGCTCGCTTAGCATGCGAGAGGTACTGGGATCGATACCCAGCATTTCCAGTCCTTTTTTTTATTCGTTGCAGCGGTAGGTCATGTTTTGCTTGATTCTTAAAAGAAAACAGCGCGCGATACAAGCAGCCGTCGACGCAAGAAAACCAGCTCTCATCTGACGCGGCTTCCCTCTTTCTCCACAAAATTCGTCACATAATTACCCATCAGCTTGTGAGCATAACTATGTACTCTCCGTCGGGGGTGTAGCTCAGATGGTAGAGCGCTCGCTTAGCATGCGGGAGGTACTGGGATCGATACCCAGCATTTCCAGTCCTTTTTTTATTCGTTGCTGCGGCAGGTCATGTTGTGCTTGATTCATAAAAGAAAACAGCGCGCGATACAAGCAGCCATCGACGCGAGAAAACCAGTTCTCAGTGTAGGCGGCTTCCCTCTTTCTCCAAAGCATTTGTCACGTAATTACCGATCAGCTTGTGAGCATAACTATGTACTCTCCGTCGGGGGTGTAGCTCAGATGGTAGAGCGCTCGCTTAGCATGCGAGAGGTACTGGGATCGATCCCAACATTTCCAGTCCTTTTTTTATTCGTTGCAGCGCCAGGTCATGTTTCGCTTGATTCATAAAAAAAACAGCGCGCGATACAAGCAGCCGTCGACGCGAGAAAACCAGTTCTCAGTTGACGCGGCTTCCCTGTTTCTCCAAAGCATTTGTCACGTAATTACCGATCAGCTTGTGAGCATAACTATGTACTCTCCGTCGGGGGTGTAGCTCAGATGGTAGAGCGCTCGCTTAGCATGCGAGAGGTACTGGGATCGATCCCAGCATTTCCAGTCCTTTTTTTTTATTCGTTGCAGCGGTAGGTCATGTTGTGCTTGATTCATAAAAGAAAACAGCGCGCGATACAAGCAGCCGTCGACGCGAGAAAACCAGTTCTCAGTTGACGCGGCTTCCCTCTTTCTCCAAAGCATTTGTCACGTAATTACCGATCAGCTTGTGAGCATAACTATGTACTCTCCGTCGGGGGTGTAGCTCGGATGGTAGAGCGCTCGCTTAGCATGCGAGAGGTACTGGGATCGATACCCAGCATTTCCAGTCCTTTTTTTTTATTCGTTGCAGCGGTAGGTCATGTTTTGCTTGATTCTTAAAAGAAAACAGCGCGCGATACAAGCAGCCGTCGACGCAAGAAAACCAGCTCTCATCTGACGCGGCTTCCCTCTTTCTCCACAAAATTCGTCACATAATTACCCATCAGCTTGTGAGCATAACAATTGCCTCGCCATCGGTGGTGTAGCTCAGATGGTAGAGCGCTCGCTTAGCATGCGAGAGGTACTGGGATCGATCCCAGCATTTCCAGTCCTTTTTTTTATTCGTTGCAGCGGCAGGTCATGTTTTGCTTGATTCATAAAAGCAAACAGCGCGCGATACAAGCAGCCGTCGACGCGAGAAAACCAGTTCTCAGTTGACGCGGCTTCCCTCTTTCTCCAAAGCATTTGTCACGTAATTACCGATCAGCTTTTGAGCATAACTATGTACTCTCCGTCGGGGGTGTAGCTCAGATGGTATAGCTCTCGCTTAGCATGCGAGAGGTACAGGGATCGATACCCAGCATTTCCAGTCCTTTTTTTTATTCGTTGCTGCGGCAGGTCATGTTTTGCTTGATTCATAAAAGAAAACAGCGCGCGATACAAGCAGCCGTCGACGTGAGAAAACCAGTTCTCATCTGACGCGGCATCCCTCTTTCTCCACAAAATTCGTCACGTAATTACCGATCAGCTTGTGAGCATAACAATTGCCTCACCATCGGTGGTGTAGCTCAGATGGTAGAGCGCTCGCTTAGCATGCGGGAGGTACTGGATCGATACCGAGCATTTCCAGTTCTTTTTTTTATTCGTTGCTGCGGCATGTCATGTTTTGCTTGATTTATAAAACAAAAACGTGCGCAATACAAGCAGCCGTCGACGCGAGAAAACCAGCTCTCATTTGACGCGGCTTCCCTCTTTCTCCAAAGCATTTGTCACGTAATTACCGATCAGCTTTTGAGCATAACTATGTACTCTCCGTCGGTGGTGTCGCTCAGTTGGTAGCAGGCTCGCTTAGCATGCGAGAGGAACTGCGATCGATACCCAGCATTTCCAGTCCTTTTTTTATTCGTTGCTGCGGCAGGTCATGTTTTGCTTGATTCATAAAAGAAAACAGTGCGCGATACTAGCAGCCGTCGACGCGAGAAAACCAGTTCTCAATTGACGCGGCTTCCCTCTTTCTCCAAAGCATTTGTCACGTAATTACCGATCAGCTTTTGAGCATAATAGTGGGCTCTCCATCGGTGGTGTCGCTCAGTTGGTAGAGGGCTCGCTTAGCATGCGAGAGGTACTGCGATCGATACCCAGCATTTCCAGTCCTTTTTTTATTCGTTGCTGCGGCAGGTCATGTTTTGCTTGATTCATAAAAGAAAACAGTGCGCGATACAAGCAGCCGTCGACGCGAGAAAACCAGTTCTCAATTGACGCAGGCTTCCCTCTTTCTCCAAAGCATTTGTCACGTAATTACCGATCAGCTTTTGAGCATAATAGTGGGCTCTCCATCGGTGGTGTCGCTCAGTTGGTAGAGGGCTCGCTTAGCATGCGAGAGGTACTGCGATCGATACCCAGCATTTCCAGTCCTTTTTTTATTCGTTGCTGCGGCAGGTCATGTTTTGCTTGATTCATAAAAGAAAACAGCGCGCGATACAAGCAGCCGTCGACGCGAGAAAACCAGTTCTCATTTGACGCGGCTTCCCTCTTTCTCCAAAGCATTTGTCACGTAATTACCGATCAGCTTTTGAGCATAATAGTGGGCTCTCCATCGGTGGTGTCGCTCAGTTGGTAGAGGGCTCGCTTAGCATGCGAGAGGTACTGCGATCGATACCCAGCATTTCCAGTCCTTTTTTTTATTCGTTGCTGCGGCAGGTCATGTTTTGCTTGATTCATAAAAGAAAACAGCGCGCGATACAAGCAGCCGTCGACGCGAGAAAACCAGCTCTCATTTGACGCGGCTTCCCTCTTTCTCCAAAGCATTTGTCACGTAATTACCGATCAGCTTTTGAGCATAATAGTGGGCTCTCCATCGGTGGTGTCGCTCAGTTGGTAGAGGGCTCGCTTAGCATGCGAGAGGTACTGCGATCGATACCCAGCATTTCCAGTCCTTTTTTTATTCGTTGCTGCGGCAGGTCATGTTTTGCTTGATTCATAAAAGAAAACAGTGCGCGATACAAGCAGCCGTCGACGCGAGAAAACCAGCTTCTCATTGACGCGGCTTCCCTCTTTCTCCAAAGCATTTGTCACGTAATTACCGATCAGCTTTTGAGCATAATAGTGGGCTCTCCATCGGTGGTGTCGCTCAGTTGGTAGAGGGCTCGCTTAGCATGCGAGAGGTACTGCGATCGATACCCAGCATTTCCAGTCCTTTTTTTATTCGTTGCTGCGGCAGGTCATGTTTTGCTTGATTATCAAAAGAAAACAGCGCGCGATACAAGCAGCCGTCGACGCGAGAAAACCAGCTCTCATTTGACGCGGCTTCCCTCTTTCTCCAAAGCATTTGTCACGTAATTACCGATCAGCTTTTGAGCATAATAGTGGGCTCTCCATCGGTGGTGTCGCTCAGTTGGTAGAGGGCTCGCTTAGCATGCGAGAGGTACTGCGATCGATACCCAGCATTTCCAGTCCTTTTTTTATTCGTTGCTGCGGCAGGTCATGTTTTGCTTGATTCATAAAAGAAAACAGCGCGCGATACAAGCAGCCGTCGACGCGAGAAAACCAGTTCTCATTGACGCAGGCTTCCCTCTTTCTCCAAAGCATTTGTCACGTAATTACCGATCAGCTTGTGAGCATAACTATGTACTCTCCATCGGGGGTGTAGCTCAGATGGTAGAGCGCTCGCTTAGCATGCGAGAGGTACTGGGATCGATACCCAGCATTTCCAGTCCTTTTTTTATTCGTTGCAGCGGCAGGTCATGTTTTGCTTGATTCATAATAAGAAAACTGCGCGCGATACAAGCAGCCGTCGACGCGAGAAAACCAGTTCTCAGTTGACGCGGCTTCCCTCTTTCTCCAAAGCATTTGTCACGTAATTACCGATCAGCTTGTGAGCATAACTATGTACTCTCCGTCGGGGGTGTAGCTCAGATGGTAGAGCGCTCGCTTAGCATGCGAGAGGTACTGGGATCGATACCCAGCATTTCCAGTCCTTTTTTTTATTCGTTGCTGCGGCAGGTCATGTTTTGCTTGATTCATAAAAGAAAACAGCGCGCGATACAAGCAGCCGTCGACGCGAGAAAACCAGTTCTCAGTTGACGCGGCTTCCCTCTTTCTCCAAAGCATTTGTCACGTAATTACCGATCAGCTTGTGAGCATAACTATGTACTCTCCGTCGGGGGTGTAGCTCAGATGGTAGAGCGCTCGCTTAGCATGCGAGAGGTACTGGGATCGATACCCAGCATTTCCAGTCCTTTTTTTTATTCGTTGCAGCGGCAGGTCATGTTTTGCTTGATTCATAAAAGAAAACAGCGCGCGATACAAGCAGCCGTCGACGCGAGAAAACCAGTTCTCAGTTGACGCGGCTTCCCTCTTTCTCCAAAGCATTTGTCACGTAATTACCGATCAGCTTGTGAGCATAACTATGTACTCTCCATCGGGGGTGTAGCTCAGATGGTAGAGCGCTCGCTTAGCATGCGAGAGGTACTGGGATCGATACCCAGCATTTCCAGTCCTTTTTTTTATTCGTTGCAGCGGCAGGTCATGTTTTGCTTGATTCATAAAAGAAAACAGCGCGCGATACAAGCAGCCGTCGACGCGAGAAAACCAGTTCTCAGTTGACGCGGCTTCCCTCTTTTCTCCAAAGCATTTGTCACGTAATTACCGATCAGCTTGTGAGCATAACTATGTACTCTCCGTCGGGGGTGTAGCTCAGATGGTAGAGCGCTCGCTTAGCATGCGAGAGGTACTGGGATCGATACCCAGCATTTCCAGTCCTTTTTTTTATTCGTTGCTGCGGCAGGTCATGTTTTGCTTGATTCATAAAAGAAAACAGCGCGCGATACAAGCAGCAGTCGACGCGAGAAAACCAGTTCTCAATTGACGCGGCTTCCCTCTTTCTCCAAAGCATTTGTCACGTAATTACCGATCAGCTTGTGAGCATAACTATGTACTCTCCATCGGGGGTGTAGCTCAGATGGTAGAGGCGCTCGCTTAGCATGCGGGAGGTACTGGTATCGATACCCAGCATTTCCAGTCCTTTTTTTTTATTCGTTGCTGCGGCAGGTCATGTTTTGCTTGATTCATAAAAGAAAACAGCGCGCGATACAAGCAGCCGTCGACGCGAGAAAACCAGTTCTCAGTTGACGCGGCTTCCCTCTTTCTCCAAAGCATTTGTCAGCGTAATTACCGATCAGCTTGTGAGCATAACTATGTACTCTCCATCGGGGGTGTAGCTCAGATGGTAGAGCGCTCGCTTAGCATGCGAGAGGTACTGGGATCGATACCCAGCATTTCCAGTCCTTTTTTTATTCGTTGCTGCGGCAGGTCATGTTTTGCTTGATTCATAAAAGAAAACAGCGCGCGATACAAGCAGCCGTCGACGCGAGAAAACCAGTTCTCATTGACGCGGCTTCCCTCTTTCTCCAAAATATTCGTCACGTAATTACCGATCAGCTTTTGAGCATAACAGTGGGCTCTCCATCGGTGGTGTAGCTCAGATGGTAGAGCGCTCGCTTAGCATGCGAGAGGTACTGCGATCGATACCCAGCATTTCCAGTCCTTTTTTTTATTCGTTGCTGCGGCAGGTCATGTTTTGCTTGATTCATAAAAGAAAACAGCGCGCGATACAAGCAGCCGTCGACGCGAGAAAACCAGTTCTCATTGACGCGGCTTCCCTCTTTCTCCAAAGCATTTGTCACGTAATTACCGATCAGCTTTTGAGCATAACTAGTGGGCTCTCCATCGGTGGTGTAGCTCAGTTGGTAGAGGCGCTCGCTTAGCATGCGAGAGGTACTGCGATCGATACCCAGCATTTCCAGTCCTTTTTTTATTCGTTGCTGCGGCAGGTCATGTTTTGCTTGATTCATAAAAGAAAACAGCGCGCGATACAAGCAGCCGTCGACGCGAGAAAACCAGCTCTCATCTGACGCGGCTTCCCTCTTTCTCCACAAAATTCGTCACGTAATTACCGATCAGCTTGTGAGCATAACAGTGGCTCTCACCATCGGTGGTGTCGCTCAGTTGGTAGAGGGCTCGCTTAGCATGCGAGAGGTACTGGGATCGATACCCAGCATTTCCAGTCCTTTTTTTATTCGTTGCTGCGGCAGGTCATGTTTTGCTTGATTATAAAAAAAACAGCGCGCGATACAAGCAGCCGTCGACGCGAGAAAACCAGCTCTCATTTGACGCGGCTTCCCTCTTTCTCCAAAGCATTTGTCACGTAATTACCGATCAGCTTTTGAGCATAACAGTGGGCTCTCCATCGGTGGTGTCGCTCAGATGGTAGAGCGCTCGCTTAGCATGCGAGAGGTACTTGCGATCGATACCCAGCATTTCCAGTCCTTTTTTTTATTCGTTGCTGCGGCATGTCATGTTTTGCTTGATTTATAAAACAAAACAGCGCGCGATACAAGCAGCCGTCGACGCGAGAAAACCAGCTTCTCATTTGACGCGGCTTCCCTCTTTCTCCAAAGCATTTGTCACGTAATTACCGATCAGCTTTTGAGCATAACAGTGGGCTCTCCATCGGTGGTGTCGCTCAGTTGGTAGAGGGCTCACTTAGCATGCGAGAGGTACTGCGATCGATACCCAGCATTTCCAGTCCTTTTTTTATTCGTTGCTGCAGGCAGGTCATGTTTTGCTTGATTCATAAAAGAAAACAGCGCGCGATACAAGCAGCCGTCGACGCGAGAAAACCAGCTCTCATTTGACGCGGCTTCCCTCTTTCTCAAAGCATTTGTCACGTAATTAGCCGATCAGCTTTTGAGCATAACAGTGGGCTCTCCATCCGGTGGTGTCGCTCAGTTGGTAGAGGGCTCGCTTAGCATGCGAGAGGTACTGCGATCGATACCCAGCATTTCCAGTCCTTTTTTTATTCGTTGCTGCGGCAGGTCATGTTTTGCTTGATTCATAAAAGAAAACAGCGCGCGATACAAGCAGCCGTCGACGCGAGAAAACCAGCTCTCATTTGACGCGGCTTCCCTCTTTCTCCAAAGCATTTGTCACGTAATTACCGATCAGCTTTTGAGCATAACAGTGGGCTCTCCATCGGTGGTGTCGCTCAGTTGGTAGAGGCTCGCTTAGCATGCGAGAGGTATTGCGATCGATACCCAGCATTTCCAGTCCTTTTTTTATTCGTTGCTGCGGCAGGTCATGTTTTGCTTGATTTATAAAAGAAAACAGCGCGCGATACAAGCAGCCGTCGACGCGAGAAAACCAGCTCTCATTTGACGCGGCTTCCCTCTTTCTCAAAGCATTTGTCACGTAATTACCGATCAGCTTTTGAGCATAACAGTGGGCTCTCCATCGGTGGTGTAGCTCAGATTGGTAGAGGGCTCGCTTAGCATGCGAGAGGTACTGCGATCAATACCCAGCATTTCCAGTCCTTTTTTTTATTCGTTGCTGCTGGCAGGTCATGTTTTGCTTGATTCATAAAAGAAAACAGCGCGCGATACAAGCAGCCGTCGACGCGAGAAAACCAGCTTCTCATCTGACGCGGCTTCCCCTCTTTCTCCAAAGCATTTGTCACGTAATTACCGATCAGCTTTTGAGCATAACTATGTACTCTCCATCGGGGTGTAGCTCAGATGGTAGAGCGCTCGCTTAGCATGCGGGAGGTACTGGGATCGATACCCAGCATTTCCAGTCCTTTTTTTTATTCGTTGCTGCGGCAGGTCATGTTTTGCTTGATTCATAAAAGAAAACATGCGCGTGATACAAGCAGCCGTCGACGCGAGAAAACCAGTTCTCAGTTGACGCGGCTTCCCTCTTTCTCCAAAGCATTTGTCACGTAATTACCGATCAGCTTGTGAGCATAACTATGTACTCTCCAGTCGGGGGTGTAGCTCAGATGGTAGAGCGCTCGCTTAGCATGCGGAGAGGTACTGGGATCGATACCCAGCATTTCCAGTCCTTTTTTTTATTCGTTGCATGCGGCAGGTCATGTTTTGCTTGATTCATAAAAGAAAACAGCGCGCGATACAAGCAGCCGTCGACGCGAGAAAACCAGTTCTCAGTTGACGCGGCTTCCCTCTTTCTCCAAAGCATTTGTCACGTAATTACCGATCAGCTTGTGAGCATAACTATAGTACTCTCCGTCGGGGGTGTAGCTCAGATGGTAGAGCGCTCGCTTAGCATGCGGGAGGTACTGGGATCGATACCCAGCATTTCCAGTCCTTTTTTTTTATTCGTTGCAGCGGCAGGTCATGTTTTGCTTGATTCATAAAAGAAAACAGCGCACGATACAAGCAGCCGTCGACGCGAGAAAACCAGTTCTCAGTTGACGCGGCTTCCCTCTTTCTCCAAAGCATTTGTCACGTAATTACCGATCAGCTTGTGAGCATAACTATGTACTCTCCGTCGGGGGTGTAGCTCAGATGGTAGAGCGCTCGCTTAGCATGCGACAGGTACAGGGATCGATACCCAGCATTTCCAGTCCTTTTTTTTATTCGTTGCAGCGGCAGGTCATGTTTTGCTTGATTCATAAAAGAAAACAGCGCACGATACAAGCAGCCGTCGACGCGAGAAAACCAGTTCTCAGTTGACGCGGCTTCCCTCTTTCTCCAAAGCATTTGTCACGTAATTACCGATCAGCTTGTGAGCATAACTATGTACTCTCCAGTCGGGGGTGTAGCGCAGATGGTAGAGCGCTCGCTTAGCATGCGAGAGGTACTGCGATCGATACCCAGCATTTCCAGTCCTTTTTTTATTCGTTGCTGCGGCAGGTCATCTTTTGCTTGATTCATAAAAGAAAACAGCGCGCGATACAAGCAGCCGTCGACGCGAGAAAACCAGCTCTCATCTGACGCGGCTTCCCTCTTTCTCCACAAAATTCTTCACGTAATTACCGATCAGCTTGTGAGCATAACAATTGTCTCACCATCGGTGGTGTAGCTCAGATGGTAGAGCGCTCGCTTAGCATGCGAGTGGTACTGCGATCAATACCCAGCATTTCCAGTCCTTTTTTTATTCGTTGCTGCAGGCAGGTCATGTTTTGCTTGATTCATAAAAGAAAACAGCGCGCGATACAAGCAGCCGTCGACGCGAGAAAACCAGCTCTCATCTTGACGCGGCTTCCCTCTTTTCTCCAAAGCATTTGTCACGTAATTACCGATCAGCTTGTGAGCATAACAGTGGGCTCTCCATCGGTGGTGTCGCTCAGATTGGTAGAGGGCTCGCTTAGCATGCGAGAGGTACTGCGATCGATACCCAGCATTTCCAGTCCTTTTTTTATTCGTTGCTGCGGCAGGTCATGTTTTGCTTGATTCATAAAAGAAAACAGCGCGCGATACAAGCAGCCGTCGACGCGAGAAAACCAGCTCTCATCTGACGCGGCTTCCCTCTTTCTCCAAACTATTCGTCACGTAATTACCGATCAGCTTGTGAGTATAACTATGGACTCTCCATCGGTGGTGTCGCTCAGATGGTAGAGCGCTCGCTTAGCATGCGAGAGGTACTGCGATAGATACCCAGCATTTCCAGTCCTTTTTTTATTCGTTGCAGCGGCAGGTCATGTTTTGCTTGATTCATAAAAGAAAACAGCGCGCGATACAAGCAGCCGTCGACGCGAGAAAACCACTTCTCAGTTGACGCGGCTTCCCTCTTTCTCCAAAATACTCGTCACGTAATTACCGATCAGCTTTTGAGCATAACAGTGGGCTCTCCATCGGTGGTGTCGCTCAGTTGGTAGAGGGCTCGCTTAGCATGCGAGAGGTACTGCGATCGATACCCAGCATTTCCAGTCCTTTTTTTATTCGTTGCTGCGGCAGGTCATGTTTTGCTTGATTCATAAAAGAAAACAGCGCGCGATACAAGCAGCCGTCGACGCGAGAAAACCAGCTCTCATCTGACGCGGCTTCCTTCTTTCTCCACAGCATTTGTCACGTAATTACCGATCAGCTTTTGAGCATAACAGTGGCTCTCCATCGGTGGTGTCGCTCAGTTGGTAGAGGGCTCGCTTAGCATGCGAGAGGTACTGCGATCGATACCCAGCATTTCCAGTCCTTTTTTTATTCGTTGCTGCGGCAGGTCATGTTTTGCTTGATTCATAAAAGAAAACAGCGCGCGATACAAGCAGCCGTCGACGCGAGAAAACCAGCTCTCATCTGACGCGGTTCCCTCTTTCTCCACAAAATTCGTCACGTAATTACCGATCATCTTGTGAGCATAACAATTGCCTCACCATCGGTGGTGTAGCTCAGATGGTAGAGCGCTCGCTTAGCATGCGGGAGGGTACTGGGATCGATACCCAGCATTTCCAGTCCTTTTTTTTATTCGTTGCTGCGGCAGGTCATGTTTTGCTTGATTTCATAAAACGAAACAGCGCGCGATACAAGCAGCCGTCGACGCGAGAAAACCAGCTCTCATCTGACGAAGCTTCCCTCTTTCTCCACAAAATTCGTCACGTAATTACCGATCAGCTTGTGAGCATAACAATTGCCTCACCATCGGTGGTGTAGCTCAGATGGTAGAGCGCTCGCTTAGCATGCGAGAGGTACTGGGATCGATACCCAGCATTTCCAGTCCTTTTTTTTTATTCGTTGCTGCGGCAGGTCATGTTTTGCTTGATTCATAAAAGAAAACAGCGCGCGATACAAGCAGCCGTCGACGCGAGAAAACCAGTTCTCATCTGACGCGGCTTTCCCTCTTTCTCCACAAAATTCGTCACGTAATTACCGATCAGCTTGTGAGCATAACAATTGTCCTCACCATCGGTGGTGTAGCTCAGATCATTCTTTCGTCGGCACTCACGCGCGTCGGACGCAAGAATCATGTGCTCCGTAGGAGCGGCGTTTGCGGCACATACTAGCCGCGGTAACAGGATGACCGAAGACCAAGACGCAGGATATGAGATTATTTTGCCACCACTGCCCAAGGGACGCGTCGCGCAAAACACCGTGTTTTTACACGGTGATGTGCGCGGCAGACCGTATCGAGTCGAAGATTTCCGAGACGCGCTCGGACCTACAGGACTGCTGCCGGAGGTGTTGGCACTGGGGGCCTACCAGATTAATCATGTCTGGGCAGTCACCATGAACAACGCGGACGCTACGAAACGCTTGCTGGATGTGAAGGAGCTGAAAGTCAAGGGCCGACGCTGCATCATCGTAGACCCCCAGGATCAGCAGGTGCGGCTGCGTCTTCATTGGCTGCTGTACGGCGTCAACTATGAAGACGTGCGAACGGCGTTGGCGGCTTTTGGGAAGGTCGTACAAGTCACAAGGGAGCATTGGCGTGTTCAAGGTGTCAGCGACAAGGGTTCAACCACACGGACTGTGCTTCTTAAGCTCAAGAGTGGCGTGAAGGTTGAAGATCTCCCCCATCAAATCAGGGTGGCTGGTGAACTGGCACTTGTGGTTGCACCTGGTCGGCCAATGCAGTGTCTGCGCTGCCAAGGTACCGGCCATGTTAGAAGAGAGTGTAAGGTACCCCGATGCTCGCGTTGTCGGCGGTTCGGCCACAGCGAAGATGCGTGCATGCGCACGTACGCATCGGCTATCGCATCAGCCGAAGGTGACGACACAGCAGAGTTGGTGATGGACGTGACCGAGGCTGAAGACGCGGCGAAAGGCGCAGGCGACGCGGTGAACCCTGAAGCTTCAACAGGTACAGTTACACCGACTGGTGGTGATGAACCAACAGCCAAAGCAGACATAGCATCTGGGGAGGTGGTTACTCAAGAGCCAGCCGGCCAAACCGAAGAAGGCTTCACAAGCACCTCATCGAAGGAGCCTGAGCCGGTGGAATTAACCGAACTTCCAGTGTCGTGCGAGAGTATCAGTGGTGGGGCGCCAAGCAAAAGACCCCGCGAGCAGTCTGCAGGACGGCGTGAGGCGTCCAGCGAAAAGCAAGAAGAGGGGCCACCTGCGAAGGCGACTTCGTTCAGACGCAGCAGCACAAGGCTGCGTCCCAACCCGATATCGGACAAACACTGGCCACCGTTGTCCTCCAGTGGCACGGGTCCACCTGGAGGCTCCGAAGATGTCTAGCTCTATGCTAGACGCCGAAGGTAAGCACCATGCCCCGGGCTAACTTCTTCACTGTGTAGACATGGCTGTTGCACCGAAACTTAGAGTGGCAACGTTAAATGTTCGAGGTCTTGCCGCCAAGCGGAAACAGAGCCAAGTCTACAGGCTACTTGTGGATCATGATCTGGATGTACTAGCTGTACAAGAAACAAAAGTAGACGGTGAGGAGGAGACCCGGGGCATGGTGCTGAGGTTTACGGCGCGTTACCACGCAATGGTAAGTCAAGCAATAGGCACGTCTGCAGGCTGCGTTTTGTTCATTAAGAAGTTACCGGGTCTGGTAGTGCAAGATACCTTCGCTTGCCCGTCTGGTAGATTGGTTTCCTGTGATTTTGTATTCAATGAATGTCAGTGGCGTATAGTGTGTATTTATGCACCAACCATTTGTGAGGAGCGATCACTTTTTTTTTCAAGCCTAAAGCAGCACTTCACTTTGGAAAGGAAATCTGTATTACTTGGTGATTTTAACTGCGTCCTCAATGGGCGAGATCGAGCAAATGGACGCGCCAATTACGATAAAAGTAGTAGGACGCTAGCGGACGTAGTTACTCAATTCGAGTTAGAAGACGTGGGCAGCTGTATGGAGGGAACGCGGGAGGTGCGTTTCACACATTTTCAGGGGAATAGCCATGCGCGCCTTGATCGCATTTACGTGTCGCTTGAATTAATAGCCCACTGCAAGACATATGCTGTTTACCCAATACACTTTAGCGATCATTGTTTAGTTAAATGTGATATGGGAGAGAAAACACAAGGTGGAACTTTCTCATGGGAGCTGTGGAAGATGAATTCCACTTTGATCACTGACGAATGTTTCTTAGATCAGGTTATGAACTGCATCAATGAAATAAAAATGGATGATGGAGCTAAACTTGCAGAACAATGGGAAGAGTTCAAGCAGCGAATAAAAATAAAAGCTATTGATCGTTCTTGCGCATTGAGTTATGAAAGGAAAAGAAAGAAAAAGAACTCCGAAAGACTTTGGAAAGACTAATAGACTTGGAGTGCAAACAACCGGGAGAGTATAAAATTGACATACGCAATATTAAGCAGAAACTTGCACTGCATGACGAGGAACGCTACCGCGGTGCACTCGTCCGTGCTAGGGCTGAGGCTTTAGCGGCTGGAGAGACGCCAACCAAAAGAGCGTTAGGGGTGGAGAAAACGAACGCTCGACGGAATCATATCGAAAAAATAGAGAAGGATGGTCACGAAGTAACTGATACGGACAGCATTTTATCCGTATTTTCAAGTCATTTTGAAAACCTTTTTGCGTGTAGACAGGCAAACCTAGAAAGATTTAAAGACGAATATTTAGGACGCATGCCGCAAGTGAGTGAGGAAGTGAAAAACGCTTTGGAATTATCTATATCTGCATCTGAAGTTGAACGGGCGATTGATAAGTTAAATCCTGGGAAATCTCCAGGACCAGATGGTCTTTGTGCCAAGTGGTACAAATGTTTTAAAAGCGAATTGTCTTCAATACTTGCGGGCGTTTTTAATGAGGCATATGAGGAAAAGAAATTACCACCATCCTTTGGTGAATCGCGTACCGTTCTGATTCCGAAAACAGACGAGGTTGAAAAGCTCAGGCACGTCACAGCGTACAGGCCAATCGCACTGACAAACGTAGACTACAAAATATTAATGAAAATTTTGGCGGCCAGACTTCAGTCAGTAATAAAAGATATCGTCGGTCCACACCAAACGTGTGGAATAAAAGGTCGGTCCATAGTTACAAACGTTCATAAAATGCGATCCGTGCTCGAATGTGTTGACACCTGTCATGCTCGTGTGGCCATACTCCAGCTGGATCTGGAGAAAGCGTTTGATTGCGTTTCCCACGCTCTTTTGTTTGCAGTATTGAAGCACATATAATGTTGGTAAGATAATTATTGACGGAGTAGCCATGGCATATCGGAACGGTAGTACGAGACTAATTATCAACAAGACATTGGGCCCCCCCATAAGAATCGAGCGCTCAGTGCGTCAAGGTTGCCCTGTTAGTCCACTTTTGTTTTGCATCTATATTGAAACTTTATGTCAGTCGATATTGCAGAATGACATCATTAATGGATTTAGAGTACAATCATCAGAGGTCAAATTACTCGCATACGCTGATGATGTTGCGATTTGTAGCACTTCCTATGACGGTATTGAAGAATCAATCAGAGTTTCTAAATCTTTCGCCGAAGTTACAGGAAGCCATATAAACTGGGGTAAATGCCTCGGCTTCTGGCATGGATATTGGCCTTCAACACCAGAATTTTTTGCAGCCATTAAATGGACAAGAACGCCAGTTAAATATCTCGGAGTACCGCTCGAGTCATACAAAAGTACTGATGAATATTGGACACAGCAAACGAAAGAAATTAAAGAGAAAGCGAATAGGTGGAATGCAACCTATCTGTCCATGTTTGCTAGGGCTACTGCATGCAACTGGTTTTTTGTGTCTAAGCTGTGGTATGTGATGCAAGTGCTGTACTGTTCCCGGGTCAATGTGCAAAAATTACATCGGGTGTTTGCAGTATTTGTGTGGGGTTCTAACTGGGAAAGGTGCAGTCGCACGAATTTGTTTCAGACGGGTGAAGTGTGGAGGCCTTGGGCTAGGACATCTGTTTATCAAGCAGTTAGTAAATAGGTTTTTCTTTTTTCGCGAGACAAGAGATCCTTTCCTACTAACAGTTGTGTCAAACAAACTAAGTAGACTGTTGCCCGAGTTTGTTGTGAGCACTCATGTTACCCACAGGGGCTGTGCAAGGATACATGAAGGAAGTTAGTGGCCAGCGTGCGGTTTTTGTGTGTTCGCTTTTTCAACTGACTACCTGTGGTCTGTTGGAAAGAAAAAACTGTACAAAGATTTATGTGACACGATGCTTCCCCGTCCCACTGTACAGAGCGCTATATACAGCACGCAAGGGTCAGAACGTACTTAAACGAGTAAAAAAAATGCCAGCAGCTCCAAGCGCGAAAACGTTCTTTTTCAAATTACACACTGGAACACTTCCTGTAAGAACCTTCCTAGAGGAGCGTGGGGTTTTATATGCCTTGGGGATCTCACTGTCTAATCTGTAAGAAACCGGAAACTAATCGACCATGTTTTCCTGCACTGTTGGGAAGGAGTTTATTTTTGGGACGTATTACAAAGGACAATCAAAAAGAGTTTCCGTTAGACCCTCATGGTATCAGGTATTTGGCAATAGAGAACGAGGATGGATTACCTTTCGATTTTCTCATGATGACTGCCTTGCACAGTATATGGCGCTCTAGAATGGCTGGATTTCATTGTGACCCAGACAGAAGACCAAGCAAGAGAGTATTTTAAGGAAAGCATCTCAAGATTTCTTGAGGTAGTAAGAACAGACGAATGTGTACCTTTGTGGGTTGAAAGGGTAGAAGCCCTACTGACCATGAAGGAATTCTAGGATGCGATGTGTTATAGTTAAGTTTTAAGTTTTTTTTGTATTGTATGTAGTGAATTGTAATATATCTTAGTAACCGTTTGTGAAGTTTACGGAAATAGAGAAAAAAAAAAGGGGGTGTAACTCCGATGGAAGAGCGCTCGCTTAGCATGCGAGAGGTACTGGGATCGATACCCAGCACCTCCAGTCCTTTTTTTATTCATTGCTGCGGCAGGTCATGTTTGCTTGATTTATAAAACAAAACAGCGCGCGATACAAGCAGCCGTTGACGCGAGAAACCAGTTCTCATTTGACGCGGCATCCCTCTTTCTCCAAAGCATTTGTCACGTAATTACCGATCAGCTTGTGAGCATACCTATGTACTCTCCGTCGGGGTGTAGCTCGGATGGTAGAGCGCTCGCTTAGCATGCGAGAGGTACTGGGATCGATACCCAGCACCTCCAGTCCTTTTTTTATTCATTGCAGCGCAGGTCATGTTTTGCTTGATTTATAAAACAAAACAGCGCGCGATACAAGCAGCCGTTGACGCGAGAAAACCATTCTCATTTGACGCGGGCTTCCCTCTTTCTCCAAGCATTTGTCACGTAATTACCGATCAGCTTTTGAGCATAACAGTGGGCTCTCCATCGGGGTGTAGCTCAGATGGTAGAGCGCTCGCTTAGCATGCGAGAGTCGGTACTGGGAATCGATACCCAGCATTTCCAGTCCTTTTTTAATTCGTTGCAGCGGCAGGTCATGTTTTGCTTGATTTATAAACAAAACAGCGCGCGATACAAGCAGGCCGTTGACGCGAGAAAACCAGTTCTCATTTGACGCGGCATCCCTCTTTCTCCAAAGCATTTGTCACGTAATTACCAATCGGCTTGTGAGCATAACTATGTACTCTCCGTCGGGGGTGTAGCTCGGATGGTAGAGCGCTCGCTTAGCATGCGAGAGGTACTGGGATCGATACCCAGCACCTCCAGTCCTTTTTTTATTCATTGCAGCGGCAGGTCATGTTTTGCTTGATTATTATAAAACAAAACAGCGCGCGATACAAGCAGCCGTTGACGCGAGAAAACCAGTTCCTCATTTGACGCGGCTTCCCTCTTTCTCCAAAGCATTTGTACGTAATTACCGATCAGCTTTTGAGCATAACAGTGGGCTCTCTATCGGGGGTGTAGCTCAGATGGTAGAGCGCTCGCTTAGCATGCGAGATGGTACTGGGATCGATACCCAGCATTTCCAGTCCTTTTTTATTTCGTTGCAGCGGCAGGTCATGTTTTGCTTGATTTATAAAACAAAACAGCGCGCGATACAAGCAGCCGTTGACGCGAGAAAACCAGTTCTCATTTGACGATTTGACGCGGCTTCCCTCTTTCTCCAAAGCATTTGTCACGTAATTACCGATCAGCTTTTGAGCATAACAGTGGGCTCTCCATCGGGGGTGTAGCTCAGATGGTAGAGCGCTCGCTTAGCATGCGAGATGGTACTGGATCGATACCCAGCACCTCCAGTCCTTTTTTTATTCATTGCTGCGGCAGGTCATGTTTTGCTTGATTTATAAAACAAAACAGCGCGCTATACAAGCAGCCGTTGACGCGAGAAAACCAGTTCTCATTTGACGCGGCATCCCTCTTTCTCCCAAAGCATTTGTCACGTAATTACCAATCAGCTTGTGAGCATAACTATGTACTCTCCGTCGGGCGTGTAGCTCGGATGGTAGAGCGCTCGCTTAGCATGCGAGAGGTACTGGGATCGATACCCGCACCTCCAGTCCTATTTTTATTCATTGCTGCGGCAGTTCATGTTTGCTTGATTTATAAAACAAAACAGCGCGCGATACAAGCAGCCGTTGACGCGAGAAAACCAGTTCTCATTTGACGCGGCTTCCCTCTTTCTACAAAGCATTTGTCACGTAATTACCGATCAGCTTTTGAGCATAACAGTGGGCTCCTCCATCGGGGTGTAGCTCAGATGGTAGAGCGTCGCTTAGCATGCGAGACGGTACTGGGATCGATACCCAGCATTTCCAGTCCTTTTTTTTATTCGTTGCAGCGGCAGGTCATGTTTTGCTTGATTTATAGAACAAAACAGCGCGCGATACAAGCAGCCGTTGACGCGAGAAAACCAGTTCTCATTTGACGCGGCTTCCCTCTTTCTCCAAAGCATTTGTCACGTAATTACCGATCAGCTTTTTGAGCATAACAGTGAGCTCTCCATCGGGGGTGTAGCTCAGATCATTCTGCTTCTGGTCACCGACGCGTGCGGACGCAGGATGGCAGGCTCTTCAAGAGCTGTTACAAGCGGCCGACGCTGGCCGCGGTTTCTCGTGAACATCACTTCCCAAGACTACCGTTTAATTCTGCCACCACTGCCCACAGGAGAAGGACTCAGACGCACGTTGGTTCATGCACCTGCGATATCGCAGCGCGTCCGTACGGGATTAATGACTTCCGAAAGCCGCTCAAGTAACTAGGCATCCATTCAAGAGGTAAGCGGCATAGGAGCGTATCAGATGTCGCCACGTCTGGCTTCTTGAAATGAAGACAGATGAAGCCAAGAAGAAACTTCTGGACGCTGGCCTACTCTCCGTTGAAAGACCAGCCTTGCGTCGTCGTCGACCCAGAAAGGCAAGAGGTGCGTCTCAAGTTGCATTGGGTAGCCTTTGACGTCAACGCAGAGACTGTACGGCGTGCTTTTTGGGAGTACGGTGAAGTAAAAGAAAGTCATCAGCGACAAGTGGAGAGACGAAGACTTCGAAGGAGTTGAGTCAACCACAAGATTCGTTCGAATATTACCTAAAGAAGGTGTTACTACGGGATCGCATACCCCACCAGATGCGTCTCGGGAGCGGCATGGCACTGGTGGTCGTGCCAGGAAGAGCGCCGCTTTGCCTGCGTTGCCGGAACACGGGACACATTCGTCGCGGACTGCAGGGTGCCCAGGTGCGCTGGTTGTCGCGCTTTTGGGCATGAGCAGGCGGACTGTACCCGTTCCTATGCCAGTCGTCAGCAAGTCGAGCAACAAATTGCCGACCACAGTGAATTGCTCATGGATGAAGAGGAAGCAGAGAGGGCCGCGGCGTCGAAGGCAGGAGCGGAGGCGTCTCATTCAGTGGCGACCAGCGAGAGAAAGATGGAGACACCTAAGGAAGACGCAGATGAAAATACGGTTACGGGCACTCCAACGCAACGGCGTTCGACTCAAAGCGAGACTCAGCACAAGGCTGAACCAGTCATCGGGTCCGACGCTACTTCGGACATGGATACAGTTGAAGGTACGCCAGTAAAGCGACGCCTGAATGAGGGAGATGCGGCGTCCCAGCAGCGTCTGGCCCAGGAAGATCAAGGGCAGTGGCGAGTGGCTGGCTCCAAAAAGTCTCGGGGTGCTGGCCGCCTGCGTTCGTCGTCGCTTTCACGCGGCGGCGACGGGACGACGCCTTGAGCGTCGGCCGCACAGAGGTTTAGGTGTTGGTAAGGTAAGCGTCTTTCGCTCGGCTTTCTCTCATCACGATGGCGGACGATAGATTGGCGACGCTAAATGTACGTGGGCTTTCTGCCAAACGGCGGCAAAACCAGCTTTACCGCCTGATTATAGAACAAAGATCTAGACAATCGTCGCTGTACAGGAAACTAAAGTAGAGAGTGAAGAGCACGCTGAGCGAATGGTGCAGGCCTTTCACGAGACTGTTTGATGTGTGCGTTTGTCACGCAGTAGGTACGTCGGCAGGTTGCCTCTTGTTAATTCGGCAGAGCCTTAATGCGAAAGTGGAGTCTGTAACTACCTGCGAGGCGGGTCGTTTATTATATGTGATTTATCCCTACCAAAGAAAAAATGGAGAGTAATCTGTGTGTACGCACCCACTGTGATTCAAGAGCGAAAGGAGTTTTTTTGAAAAACTTGAGGTGTATTTGGAATGTGAACGTAAACTAATTTTGGCCGGGGATTTCAACTGTGTTGTTCGAGTATAGATAAATCAAGTTCCAGGCCATACAAAGATTTTAAGCACTGCCGTTCTAACCGATAGGTGGCGAAAGCTCAGCTAGAGGACGTGGGTGAATGTCTTTGCAGTGGAAAAGCGGTTATGTTTACCCCCACTTTCAGCGTTCAAGCCATGCTAGACTTGACAGAGTATAAGTGTCTTCCGAAATCATTCCTTCGTGCCATGATTTACAGAGTTACACCTGTCGTTTAGTGATCATTGTTTGGTTTCATTCTCAATGGGTAACATAAAAGGAATAACAAAACATTTCTCTTGAGGACCTCTGGAGATTTAATGTAAAGCTACTAAAGGATGAAGAGGTTTAATCGCATTTTTCTAGAGGGCATAGAAGACTACTAAATAGAACACTTGAATCTGGGACATAAGTGGGAAACATTAAACCGGACCATTAAACTGAAAGCACTTGAGAGAGCCAGTATCCTGAGACATGCTGAAAAAGAACTTGAGGTGCGACTTGCGTGAAAACTTGCAACAGTTAGTAGTGGATGAATGTACTCAGGGCCGGAACATTTTCAGAGGAATAAAACATAACTAAACAGAGCTAGAGTTGATAGACCAAGAACGTTATCGTGGAGCATTGATTCGAGCTCGAGCAGAAAACTTGGTAGCGGGAGAAATGCCAACAAAACGAGCTCTGGAGCTGAGAAGAGACATGCCTGTAAAACGACATAAGAGAAATAGAATATAAAGGAACAAGGTGCCATACGAACGAAGCAATATCCGGTGTTTTTTCCGCATATTACAAAGAGTTATTCACACCAACCAGTGTACCACGCAGAACGTTTTAATAGGCGATTTCATTTCATTAATGCCAAGACTTGATGATGAAAGAAAGGAAATTTTAGAATTGCCTATAACAGAGCGAGAAGTTGAAAAAGCAATTGATAAGTTAAACAATGGTAAGTCTCCAGGACCAGATGGTATTAGTGCTGCAGTGTACAAGGAATTCAAACACGTAGTTTCACCTATTTTGAGGGAGGTATTCAACGAGGCTTTTAAGTGCAAAAACAACTTCCACCATCGTTTTTGTCAGCCCACACCAGTCTTAATACCAAAAACAGGAAGATCCCGCCGAGTTAAGAAGTGTTAGTGCGTATAGACCAATTAGCCTAACTAATGTTGACTATAAAATATTGATGAAAATATTGGCCAGAAGACTCCAGACAGTTATGACAAAACTGATTGGGCCCCACCAAACTTGTGGCATAAAGGGAAGGAAAATAATGACCAACATAAACATAGCACGATATATCCTAGAAAGTTGTGACGCTATGCATCTCAATGTTGCCATGCTTCAAAATTGACCTCGAAAAGGCATTTGATCGCGTGCCGCACGACGTGCTCCTTTCATTACTTGAGCACATTAACGTAGGGAGTTTGATCAGCGAAGGAGTGTGCATGGCTTACACTGGATGCACGACGAGATTGGTAATAAATAAAACTGCGGGTGAGCGTATACCTGTGCTGCGGTCAGTGAGACAGGGGTGTCCACTATCGCCCCTGCTTTTTGCTATTTTTATTGAACCTTTCTGTTTAAGTGTAATTAATAACCCTGCAATAAGCGGATTTAAATTGCACGAAGCTGAGGTTAGCCTCCTTGCATACGCAGACGACATTGCAGTTTTCTGTACAAATTATGAGAGTATAATGCATGCTGTAAATGCCGTGAAAACCTTTTGCCAGGCGAGTGGTAGTGCCGTGAACTGGGATAAGTGCCTTGACTTTTGGCATGGGGAATGGGACGTCAAGCCAAGAGTATTTCTAAACATTAAATGGCAGGAAACACCAGTGAAGTATTTAGGAGTGCCGCTTGAGTTCTATCAGGACAGTGAACCGTATTGGAAAAAAGAAACAGAGGCATTGCGCAAGGATGTAGAAAAATGGAAAGGTTGGGGTATTTCGATATTCGCACGGGCCACAACGTGCAACTTGTTTCTGGTGAGCAAGCTGTGGTACGTAATGCAAGTTTTGCACTGCAGTAGAATAAATGTGCAGAAAATACACAGAGTATTTGCAATTTTCATATGGAGCTCTGTATGGGAAAGATCAAGCTGCACAAACCTGTTCAGAAAAGTTAGAGATGGCGGGCTCGGGTTAGTTCATTTGTACATAAGACAACTGGTCAATCGTTTCCTTTTTCTGCGTGATGTCGATGACCCCTTTTTGAGAACTGTTATACAACTAAGGTTATCTAGAGTGCTGCCGGGATTTCTCGTATCATCATAAAATATGCAAGGACCAATACAAGGGTATTTAAAAGAAGTTGTTTTGTCTTTCCGCTTTTTGTCAGTGAGATTTTCGTTAGAGTATCTGGCTGAAGTACCACGTAAAAATTGTATAGAGACCTTGTCGATGTTTTACTGCCTGTTCCATTGTACCGTCAGCTATATTGTGCAGGCCCAGGACAGGATGTTCTGAAACGTGTTAAAAGAATGCTTGTAGTGCCAGGGGTCAAAACTTTTTTCTTTAAATTACATACTGGTACCTTACCAGTTAAAACGTGGTTGCAGGATAAGGGAATATTCGTGCCATGGAGCACAAATTGGCCCACTTGTGTAAAAAACCGGAAACACTTGAACACGTGTTTTATAGATTGCTGGAGCGGGGTCTTTTTCTGGGACATACTGCAAAGAACCTTGAAAAAGAATACCGTTAAGTCCACATGGCATCCGTTTTCTTTCGGTTAAAAATGAGGCAGGTGTACCTTAAGATCTCGTCATGCTTCTGGCCTGCACAGTATATGGAAAACCCGATGTGCCTTTGAAAACGCGGATGTAGAAGTGCTAGCTGTGCGCGAATCTTTTTGTAAATCTGTGTGCCATTTTCTTGAAATGCTGAAAAGCCAAGAGGATGTGCCAGACTGGATTGGGTGCATAGAGCTATTGTTACGAATGCCGAAGTATTGATTAACAGTCCGCCAAGAGCTGACGGTACCTCAATGAATTCTGTGGGTGTATTTGTGTCGCAATTGAATTTGAACCAATATGTAAATATGTAAAATGTGAACAGTCATGATATGCAAAGCAATAAGGAAAAAAAAGGGGGTGTAGCTCAGATGGTAGAGCGCTCGATTAGCATGCGAGAGGTACTGGGATCGATACCCAGCATTTCCAGTCCCTTTTTTTTTATTCGTTGCAGCGGCAGGTCATGTTTTGCTTGATTCATAAAAGAAAACAGCGCGCGATACAAGCAAGCCGTTGACGCGAGAAAATCAGTTCTCATTTGACGCGGCTTCCCTCTTTCTCCAAAGCATTTGTCACGTAATTACCGATCAGCTTTTGAGCATAACAGTGGGCTCTCCATGGGGGGTGTAGCTCCGATGGTAGAGCGCTCGCTTAGCATGCGAGAGGTACTGGGATCGATACCCTGCATTTTCCAGTCCTTTTTTTTCATTGCTTTGGCAGGTCATGTTTTGCTTGATTTATAAAACAAAACAGCGCACGATACACAGCAAGCCGTCGACGCGAGAAAACCAGTTTCTCATTTGACGCGGCATCCCTCTTTCTCCAAAATATTCGTCACGTAATTACTGATCAGCTTGTGATCATAACTACGGACTCTTAATTGTTGGTGTAGCTCAGATGGTAGAGCGCTCGCTTAGCATGCGGGAGGTACTGGGATCGATACCCAGCATTCCCAGTCCTTTTTTTTATTCGTTGCTGCGGCAGGTCATGTTTTGCTTGATTCATAAAAGAAAACAGCGCGCGATATCAAGCAGCCGTCGACGCGAGAAAACCAGCTCTCATCTGACGCGGCTTCCCTCTTTCTCAACAAATTCGTCACGTAATTACCGATCAGCTTGTGAGCATAACAAATACCTCTCCATCGGTGGTGTAAAAAAAAAGTGGTGTAGCACTTGAATCATATTTTGACGTCACTACATGTTGATGGGGAAGGACGCCTCATTTGTTGCGACTTATCTTTTCATTCCCATAATTGGAGGTTTATCTGTGTCTATGCTAAGTGAATGAAAGGAATTCTTTTTTCCTTTCTTTACCTTGGGCTAGTAAACACTGACAGAAACTTTGGTAGTTTTTGGAGACTTTAATTGTGTTTGTGACGCTAGAGATCCATTCATACATAACAAATCGTTATGATGCAAGTGCAGCCTTATTGCAGAAACTATTGAATGACCACAATTAATAGATGTAGGAGCGCATGCACCTTCTTCGGTGAGGTTCACGCACTTTCAAGGCATCTCTCATGCTCGGCCTTGACCGTGTATATGTATCTCTAAGCTTATGGTCCTCACATTCATAATTATGCTGTAAAGCCCATATTTTTTACAGGACCATTGCTTGGTCACTGTTTCTTGGGGTCCTAAAAAATTTTCGTAAAACCCCTCTAAACTGGGACCTATGGAAGCTAACGTCAGTTTGTTGCGCCGAAGATTGTTTTGTTAAAATAGTAAAAGAATCGGTACAAGAGGTAAAACGGTGTCGACAGCTACCAATTTTCACTCAATGGGAAAGGTTTAAAGAAAGAGTCAAGTATCAGGCAATTAGTATTTCATGCGAAATAGCGCAAAGAAAAAAAGCTGAAAAGCGCTATCTTTATGATTACTTCATATGCTCCATACTTTTGAAAGTGAACAGCCGGGATTGTACGGGACGAGATAAATGTGATCGAGCACAGATACAAAAACATGATACAGATTTATACAGAGGAGCTAAGATTCGTTCCCGTGTTACCCATTTCACTGAAGAGAACCCACTAAAAAATCCCTCGGGGATGAAAAGAGATATGCACTTTCTAAACAGATACTGCAAATTGAGTCGCGGGGTTCCTTTGCACAGAGACATGGTGAAATAAGAGCTGCATTTGAAGATTATTACAAATGTTTGTTCACCGCGGCTGAGCTTCAGGAGAATTTTGAGGAAGAAGCTAACCACTTCATTGCCCTTGTGCCTCAGTTACAAGATGATGATAGACTCCCTGTAGAGGGGCCAATAACCAGAGAGGAAATTAGATTTGCAATAACAACGTTGCAGAAAAACAAAACTCCTGGCCCAGATGGCCCTAGTGGTGAATTTTACATAGCTTTTCAGGAACTTCTGATACCTTTCCTTGAGCCAACTTTTTAAGAGGCTTATGACCGTGGTGAACTTCCTCCTTCTTTCTATCAGAGCCATACAACATTAATCCCAAAAAGTGCAGATCCTAACGCATTAAAGAGAGTTAACGAATACAGGCCTATATCGTTATGTAACGTTGACTACAAAATATTTGCTAAATTGTTGACAAATCGGCTACAGACAGTGATTACTAAATGTGTAGGTGACCACCAAACATGTGGAATTCGTGGTCGCTCTATACAGACAAACATACATATTGCACGTTCAGTTCTTGAGTGTATAGATGGTAGCATGGACCAAGTAGCCCTCCTTCAAATAGACCTTGCAAAAGCATTTGATAAGGTACAGCATGTTTTTTTGTTCCGGCTCCTAAGACACCTGCAGTTGGGTGATGTACTATACAATGGTATCTCACTCTGTTATAAGAAGTGCACAACTAGGCTAATTGTAAATCGCACACTTTCCAATATAATAGAGTTAAATTCATCTGTACGTCAGGGATGTCCGCTGTCACCTTTGCTTTTTGCAATTTATTTGGAACCATTATGGTTATGGGTGGGCTCGGCGGCTGTGCAGGTGGGCTCGGCGGCTGTGCACCAACGCAGACCGCTATCCTTTCACTCTTGTCATGCAGGTGTTTCAGTGCGCATTCCTGCGCATACTGCTTTCCGTTTTCCTGCCAGCTTCTTTGACCACACCGTTGCAGTATCAACATCGTTCCAGCGAAAGTGGCACGCTTTCCTGTCACGCCCTCTTGGTCTTCGACACAAGCTTATCAACCGCAACGTACTTGGAACCACTGGATTTCACCACACGCAACAGATCTGGATCCCTTCCGGCGCCACCGGTCAGCTACATGGTCCTCGACAAAACCTGGTCGACGCTATCAGCATCGGCATCGATGCCTGTGTCGACTACAAAAGAGCGGCCTTTGCCGGCGGCGCTGTGTGGGCTCGGCGGCTGTGCACCAACGCAGACCGCTAATCCTTTCACTCTTGTCATGCAGGTTAGTAAAACTTACAGTCTTCTCGCTAAGAAGTCTAGTAATTACCTGCTGTTTCAGCTGCCGAGCCCACACTGCTGCGTTCTTGTTGCACTTGAGTGTTCTCGTGGTGATTCGTGCCTTGTTGATGATGTCGGGCGATATTGAAAGCAATCCGGGTCCTGCTTCTAATGCTGTACTAACTGAACTGCAGAAATTGTCTGCCGGTCAGACGGAATTAATCAGTCAGGTACAGGACCTTAAATCCCATTTGCTATCAACAGATAAATCTATAGCAGATCTCAGTAGACGCATGACTGATCTGGAAGGGCACTGTCAAAATATTATCTCCTTACGTACTGATGTGGAAGCGCTCAGAAGAGACACCGCTCGCGCGAGTGACCTTCTGCGCAAGCTTGAAGCGCGCGTGGATGAAGCCGAGGAATCATTCTCGGCGCAATAACCTCATATTTTATGGCCTTCCTGAATCAACTGGATCGGAAGCACTTGTCCAAGTTGAACAACTTGTCATCAAGCACTGCCGTGATCGTCTAGGTATTTCCATCGATCCGAAGGAAATTGAGCGCGCGCATCGTCTGGGTCGCCGCAAGGGTACTAACCACCATCGCCCCATAATAGTTAAATTCGCATTCCATAAAACAAAAGGAGAGATTCTTTCTAATGGACGGAAATTTAAAGGAACCACTTTTAGTGTTGGTGAAGATTTTTCACGTCGTGTGCAAAACGTCCGTCGGCAATTGATTGCCTTTGCTAAAACCAAGTCGCTGCCTTTTTCCATCACGTACAAGACACTGCTAATGGGTCACAAGCGCTACGTCTACGATGAGCAATCGCAAACTGTAAGGGAAGCGTCGTAGCAATTTCCTCGGCGCAAATCTGCCGGGCACACCCCCACACCTCAATCTGGCATGTCACTCTCGGTAGTCTTTGCTAACGCGCGCAGTTTTTTTCCGAAACGCATAACTTTTTCTGAGCTTGTTTTGTCATCAAGCAGTAACGTATTGGTGATAACCGAGACTTGGCTGACAAATGATATAACCGATGCAGAAGTGCTAGATCACCTACCTGGATTTCAACTTATCGTAAGGACCGTACAGGCGCACGTGGAGGCGGGGTTCTGATGGCTGTGCACCAACAGTTATCGTGCTCGGTGGCCAGGACCAACTCTTCTGAACTTGAAATTCTTTGGGTCGTTTGCCGTGCTCACCCTCATACTGTCCTTGTAAGGCGTTTGTTATAGGCCCCCGAACAGTGACCCAGATTTCGCATATAAGCTCAACAACAACCTGAGTGACCTTGGGAAACAGTATCCGCAAGCAGAGATACTGCTTTTCGGCGATTTTAATTTTCCTCAAATAGATTGGAGTAGTAGCGTCCCGTCAGCTGTGGGCAGTGAGCCCGCAAGGGACTTCATAGATTTCTGCCTGAATTGCAATCTAACCCAACTTGTATCCCAACCAACGCGCGTTACAGAGAGCAATTCCAGCATCTTAGATCTAATACTAACTAGTCTCAAGAGAGCTTATCATCAATTACATATCTGCGTGCCGTCAGTGACCACAAGGTAATCCATGCGGCTTTTGCGTTTCGACCTGTAAAACGCGATCTTGTCACCAAAACAATCCGTCTTTACGACAAGGGCAATTATAGTGCCATCAATAATGAATTGATATCTTTTCTTCCTGAGTTCGAGAGAATAAGCCATACACGCTCTGTGATGAGAATTGGATTATATTTAGAGATAAGTTAGCCACTCTTGTCGAGAAATTTATCCCAAAAATAACGTTTACCGCAAACCGTAACAAGCCATGGTTTTCACGTACACTTCACAAACTAAGAAACAAGAAAAAACGCCTCTTCCGATCAGCCAAACAGTCTAAACTTCTGTCCTTATGGGAAAAATATTACGCCGCGGAAGATGATTATCTTAGAACCATTCGTAACGCCAAACACGTGTTCTTTCATGAAGAGCTGCCCAAAATGCTTGCAACCAGCCCTCGCAAATTCTGGGAGGTGATAAACCCTCAGGAGATGCGCACCACTAGTCTTTCAAATGCGCATGGCGATATAGTCGACAACAATGAATGCGCGAACCTTTTTAACGAGGCCTCTTTTCTCTGTTTTTACGAATGAGAGTTCAGTTCCCGATTTTTCTTCACCTGCGCGCAGCACCGAGTCTATGCCCCCGATTGCATTTTCTACGGACGGCATCATTTCGATTATAGAAAAGATTAAGCTTTCTTCTTCTGCAGGTGTGGATGACATTAATTCAAACTTCTCATAAATGTTAAACATGTGTGTGCCGCATACCTTACATTGTATTTTCGCAGTCATTATCATCAAGCATTCTGCCAGCAGACTGGAAAGTAGGCAAGGTCGTTCCAGTCTACAAATCAGGTAACAGAGATTCTCCACTAAATTACCGTCCCATATCTTTAACAAGTATCCCCTGCAAAATCATGGAACATGTCATCTACTCCCATATCATCAACTTCTTGGACTCAATGCACTTTTTTCATCCTTCTCAACACGGGTTCCGAAGGGGTTATCTTGTGAAACGCAGCTGGCCATTTTCATTCATGACTTACATCTAACCTTGACTTGCAACATTCAGACCGATGCTCTTTCCTGGATTTCGCTAAAGCATTTGACCACTGTCCCTCACAAACGCCTTAATTCTTAAATTATCTCTGTTAAATCTAGATCCTAATGTACTTGCATGGATAACATCTTTCCTGACTAATCGTTCCCAGTTTGTGTTTGTTAATAATCACTCATCTAACCGACTACCTGTAACCTCAGGTGTCCCGCAAGGGTCTGTCTTAGGGCCTCTACTCTTTTTAATTTACATTAACGATCTACCATTGCATGTATCATGTAACTTTCGTATGTTTGCCGATGACTGCGTAATCTACCGATCAGTAACCAACATTCATGACCAAACACTAATTCAGCATGATCTTAACAACATACAAACATGGTGTGATCGTTGGTTAATGAACTTAAATCCTAATAAATGTAAGCTTGTTTCTTTTTCTCGCCACCGTAACCCTTTTGAGTTTACCTATTCCATCACTAATGTTCCCATACAATCAGTTCAATCATTCAAATACCTCGGCATCACCTTGGCTCATGACCTGTCTTGGCGTCATCACACTACTAACATCATCTCGTCTGCTAATAAATCACTCGGATTTCTCAGACGACACTTACGCCCATACTCCGCCTCACGTCAAGACGCTTGCGTACAAATCATTTATCAGGTCCAAACTCGAGTATGCATCTTCCATCTGGAGCCCTCATCAATCATACATCATAAGAGAACTCGAATCACTTCAAAATCGGGCTACCAGGTTCATTCATTCTGCATATTCGTACGATATCAGCATCTCATCTCTAAAGGCGGAATCAGGTCTAGAAACCCTTGCTTCACGCCGACAGTGTGCCACCCTCTCTCTTTTTCATATGTTTTATTTCAGTTCACTGAAATCATCCACCGTACATCACGCCCCCTCCGCACATATCCCATCGCACTGGTCATCCGTTACAAGTCGCAATACCACGTACCCCGGACCACTGTATTCCAAGCCTCCTTTTTCGTAAGAGCAGCAAAAGACTGGAACGGCCTTCCTCACGCCATCTGTACCATCACTAACCCATCTATGTTTGCAGAAGCCATTAAAAACACCGTTGTATAGTTCTCTTTTTTTTTTTTTGTTATGCACCACCCCTTATGTAATACCCCTACAGGGGGTCTTTAAGGAAATAAAAGTGAAGTGAAGTGAAGTGAAGTTAAGATGTGCTTCTAAAGTCCAGCATAAGAGGCTACCGATATGATGCTGAGGAAGTTAAAGTTCTAGCTTATGCAGATGACATTGCCTTCTTTTGCGCTGATAAACCCAGCGTTCAAGAAGCAGTCAACACTACTTTACGTTTCTGTGAAGTCGCTGGCGCCAGCATAAATTTTGATAAAAGTAGTGGATTCTGGCTAGGCATGTGGGCTACAAACTCCTTCGGTCTTCGCAATATTCATTGGAATGCGACTCCTATGAAATATCTCGGTGTGCCTCTCGATAACTATCGCAAACAGCGGCCACACTGGACCGCGCTGCGATAACTACGATCCGCCGAAAGGTGGCAACATGGCACGGAAGGGAGCTTTCCATTTTTGCCAGAGCGAAAGCGTGCAATATATTCCTTGTATCGAAGCTTATTTATATTCTGCAGGTGTTGCATTGCTCTCGGGTACACATTCAGCCTTTCATAGGATATTTGCCTGCTTTATTTGGAGCTCTTCCTGGGAACCCATGAGAAGAGACAATCTTTTTCTTCCACTCGAAAGGGTGGCCTCGGCCTTGTGCATTTGTTCGTGCGACAGTTGGTTGTTGCGATTTTTCTACCTCAAGGATGTGTGCCACCCATTTCTATTAGCGGTTCTTCGTAACCGTCTTTGTTACCACCTCCTTTTATTCATGTCCACAACAAGCGTTGCTAAGGAATTGCCGTTGCGGGGATTCCTAAAGGAAATTGTTGATACTGTCAGTTTTTTGAAAGCCAGGTTTACCTTAGAGTATTTGTATACTATTGACAGAACAAATTTAACCGCTGCACTTGTGAATAACCTTTTCCCCGAACCTGTTTATCGACAGCCATATTCGCTTCTGTCTGGTAACGATGTATTATTTCGTGTACGTAGAATGTGTATATCTCCTGCAGCGAAAACATTTTTCTTTAAACTGCACACTTCCACGCTGCCAGTGAAAACGTGGCTGAATGAAAAATCAATATACGTAGCCAGGACAGTGAATTGTAGACTCTGCAACCAACCAGAGACTATAGAGCATTGTTTTATTCATTGTCGTGATGCTTTTATTTTTGGGACATTCTAAAAAGAAACTTTAAGAAAAGAACTTCCATCACAGCCCATGGTATTAGGTTCCTTCCGTTCAAAAAAAGAGTCTGACTGATAGTACTCCTTACGACTTGTTTATGTTGTTGGGACTTTATTCCATTATGAAAAAGTCGCATGATCGATAGACACGCCGAGCCACCACGGTCAACGAGATCTGTCTTCCGAGAAGCAGCTGCTCAGTGCGCAGTGTTGTCGAGACTTTTGACCCCGTTCGGAGTGGCTTCCCGTTCTTGACGCTTGTGTGTGTTTGTATGAATTCTGATGAAGTATGTTCTGTGTACGTTACTGGTGATAATGTCATTCATTAAAGAAAAAAAAAGTGGTGTAGCTCAGATGGTAGGGCAACTCGCTTAGCATGCGGGAGGTACTGGGGATCGTTACCCAGCATTTCCATCCTTTTTTTTATTCGTTGCTGCGGCAGGCCATGTTTTGCTGGATTCATAAAAGAAAACAGCGCGCGATACAAGCAGCCGTTGACGCGAGAAAACCAGTTCTCATTTGACGCGGCTTCCCTCTTTCTCCAAAGCATTTGTCACGTAATTACCAATCAGCTTGTGAGCGTAACTATGTACTCTCCGTCGGGGGTGTAGCTCAGATGGTAGAGCACTCGCTTAGCATGCAAGAGGTACTGCGATCGATACCCAGCACCTCCAGTCCTTTTTTTACTTCGTTGCTGCGGCAGGTCATGTTTTGCTTGATTTATAAAACAAAACAGCGCGCGATACAAGCAGTCGTTGACGCGAGAAAACCAGTTCTCATTTGACGCGGCTTCCCTCTTTCTCCAAAGCATTTGTCACGTAATTACCAATCAGCTTGTGAGCGTAACTATGTACTCTCCGTCGGCGGTATAGCTCAGATGGTAGAGCGCTCGCTTAGCATGCGAGAGGTACTGGGATCGATAGCCAGCACCTCCAGTCCTATTTTTATTCGTTGCTGCGGCAGGTCATGTTTTGCTTGATTCATAAAACAAAACAGCGCGCGATACAAGCAGTCGTTGACGCGAGAAAACCAGTTCTCATTTGACGCGGCTTCCCTCTTTCTCCAAAGCATTCGTCACGTAATTACCGATCAGCTTTTGAGCATAACAGTGGGCTCTCCATCGGGGGTGTAGCTCAGATGGTAGAACGCTCGCTTAGCATGCGAGAGGTACTGGGATCGATACCCAGCACCTCCAGTCCTTTTTTTATTCATTGCTGCGGCAGGTCATGTTTTGCTTGATTCATAAAACAAAACAGCGCGCGATACAAGCAGCCGTTGACGCGAGAAAACCAGTTCTCATTTGACGCGGCTTCCCTCTTTCTCCAAAGCATTTGTCACGTAATTACCGATCAGCTTGTGAGCATAACTATGTACTCTCCGTCGGGGGTGTAGCTCAGATGGTAGAACGCTCGCTTAGCATGCGAGAGGTACTGAGATCGATACCCAGCACCTCCAGTCCTTTTTTTATTCGTTGCTGCGGCAGGTCATGTTTTGCTTGATTTATAAAACAAAACAGCGCGCGATACAAGCAGCCGTTGACGCGAGAAAACCAGTTCTCATTTGACGCGGCTTCCCTCTTTCTCCAAAGCATTCGTCACGTAATTACCGATCAGCTTGTGAGCATAGCTATGTACTCTACATCGGGGGTGTAGCTCAGATGGTAGAGCGCTCGCTTAGCATGCGAGAGGTACTGGGATCGATACCCAGCACCTCCAGTCCTTTTTTTATTCGTTGCTGCGGCAGGTCATGTTTTGCTTGATTTATAAACAAAAGAGCGCACGATACAAGCAGGCGTCGACGTGAGAAAACCAGTTCTCATTTGACGCGGCTTCCCTCTTTCTCCAAAGCATTTGTCACGTAATTACCGATCAGCTTGTGAGCATAACAGTGGGCTCTCCATCGGGGGTGTAGCTCAGATGGTAGAGCGCTCGCTTAGCATGCGAGAGGTACTGGGATCGATACCCAGCACCTCCAGTCCTTTTTTTATTCGTTGCTGCGGCAGGTCATGTTTTGCTTGATTTATAAAACAAAAGAGCGCACGATACAAGCAGGCGTCGACGCGAGAAAACCAGTTCTCATTTGACGCGGCTTCCCTCTTTCTCCAAAGCATTCGTCACGTAATTACCGATCAGCTTGTGAGCATAGCTATGTACTCTACATCGGGGGTGTAGCTCAGATGGTAGGCGCTCGCTTAGCATGCGAGAGGTACTGGGATCGATACCCAGCACCTCCAGTCCTTTTTTTATTCGTTGCTGCGGCAGGTCATGTTTTGCTTGATTTATAAAACAAAAGAGCGCACGATACAAGCAGGCGTCGACGTGAGAAAACCAGTTCTCAGTTGACGCGGCTTCCCTCTTTCTCCAAAGCATTCGTCACGTAATTACCGATCAGCTTGTGAGCATAGCTATGTACTCTACATCGGGGGTGTAGCTCAGATGGTAGAGCGCTCGCTTAGCATGCGAGAGGTACTGGATCGATACCCAGCACCTCCAGTCCTTTTTTATTCGTTGCTGCGGCAGGTCATGTTTTGCTTGATTTATAAAACAAAACAGCGCGCGATACAAGCAGCCGTTGACGCGAGAAAACCAGTTCTCATTTGACGCGGCTTCCCTCTTTCTCCAAAGCATTCGTCACGTAATTACCGATCAGCTTGTGAGCATAGCTATGTACTCTACATCGGGGGTGTAGCTCAGATGGTAGAGCGCTCGCTTAGCATGCGAGAGAGGTACTGGGATCGATACCCAGCACCTCCAGTCCTTTTTTTATTCGTTGCTGCGGCAGCGTCATGTTTTGTGCTTGATTTATAAAACCAAAGAGCGCACGATACAAGCAGGCGTCGACGTGAGAAAACCAGTTCTCAGTTGACGCGGCTTCCCTCTTTCTCCAAAAGCATTCGTCACGTAATTACCGATCAGCT
>WOVY01011662.1:0-152908 GCA_013436015.1 Rhipicephalus annulatus | reverse complement strand
TTGTGAAGTTTACCGGAAATAGAGAAAAAAAAAAAGGGGGGTGTAACTCAGATGGAAGAGCGCTCGCTTAGCATGCGAGAGGTACTGGGATCGATACCCAGCACCTCCAGTCCTTTTTTTATTCATTGCTGCGGCAGGTCATGTTTTGCTTGATTTATAAAACAAAACAGCGCGCGATACAAGCAGCCGTTGACGCGAGAAAACCAGTTCTCATTTGACGCGGCATCCCTCTTTCTCCAAAGCATTGTCACGTAATTACCGATCAGCTTGTGAGCATAACTATGTACTCTCCGTCGGGGGTGTAGCTCGATGGTAGAGCGCTCGCTTAGCATGCGAGAGGTACTGGGATCGATACCCAGCACCTCCAGTCCTTTTTTTATTCATTGCAGCGGCAGGTCATGTTTTGCTTGATTTATAAAACAAAACAGCGCGCGATACAAGCAGCCGTTGACGCGAGAAAACCAGTTCTCATTTGACGCGGCTTCCCTCTTTCTCCAAAGCATTTGTCACGTAATTACCGATCAGCTTTTGAGCATAACAGTGGGCTCTCCATCGGGGGTGTAGCTCAGATGGTAGAGCGCTCGCTTAGCATGCGAGAGGTACTGGATCGATACCAGCATTTCCAGTCCTTTTTTTAATTCGTTGCAGCGGCAGGTCATGTTTGCTTGATTATAAAACAAAACAGCGCGCGATACAAGCAGCCGTTGACGCGAGAAAACCAGTTCTCATTTGACGCGGCATCCCTCTTTCTCCAAAGCATTTGTCACGTAATTACCAATCGGCTTGTGAGCATAACATGTACTCTCCGTCGGGGGTGTAGCTCGGATGGTAGAGCGCTCGCTTAGCATGCGAGAGGTACTGGGATCGATACCCAGCACCTCCAGTCCTTTTTTTATTCATTGCAGCGGCAGGTCATGTTTTGCTTGATTTATAAACAAAACAGCGCGCGATACAAGCAGCCGTTGACGCGAGAAAACCAGTTCTCATTTGACGCGGCTTCCCTCTTTCTCCAAAGCATTTGTACGTAATTACCGATCAGCTTTTGAGCATAACAGTGGGCTCTCTATCGGGGGTGTAGCTCAGATGGTAGAGCGCTCGCTTAGCATGCGAGAGGTACTGGGATCGATACCCAGCATTTCCAGTCCTTTTTTTATTTCGTTGCAGCGGCAGGTCATGTTTTGCTTGATTTATAAAACAAAACAGCGCGCGATACAAAGCAGCCGTTGACGCGAGAAAACCAGTTCTCATTTGACGATTGACGCGGCTTCCCTCTTTCTCCAAAGCATTTGTCACGTAATTACCGATCAGCTTTTGAGCATAACAGTGGGCTCTCCATCGGGGTGTAGCTCAGATGGTAGAGCGCTCGCTTAGCATGCGAGAGGTACTGGGATCGATACCCAGCACCTCCAGTCCTTTTTTTATTCATGCTGCGGCAGTCATTTTTGCTTGATTTATAAACAAAACAGCGCGCTATACAAGCAGCCGTTGACGCGAGAAAACCAGTTCTCATTTGACGCGGCATCCCTCTTTCTCCAAAGCATTTGTCACGTAATTACCAATCAGCTTGTGAGCATAACTATGTACTCTCCGTCGGGCGTGTGTAGCTCGGATGGTAGAGCGCTCGCTTAGCATGCGAGAGGTACTGGGATCGATACCCAGCACCTCAGTCCTATTTTTATTCATTGCTGCGGCAGTTCATGTTTTGCTTGATTTATAAAACAAAAAACAGCGCGCGATACAAGCAGCCGTTGACGCGAGAAAACCAGTTCTCATTGACGCGGCTTCCCTCTTTCTACAAAGCATTTGTCACGTAATTACCGATCAGCTTTGAGCATAACAGTGGGGCTCTCCATCGGGGGTGTAGCTCAGAGTGGTAGAGCGCTCGCTTAGCATGCGAGAGGTACTGGGATCGATACCCAGCATTTCCAGTCTTTTTTTATTCGTTGCAGCGGCAGGTCATGTTTTGCTTGATTTATAGAACAAAACAGCGCGCGATACAAGCAGCCGTTGACGCGAGAAACCAGTTCTCATTTGACGCGGCTTCCCTCTTTCTCCAAAGCATTTGTTCACGTAATTACCGATCAGCTTTTGAGCATAACAGTGAGCTCTCCATCGGGGGTGTAGCTCAGATCATTCTGCTTCTGGTCACCGACGCGTGCGGACGCAGGATGGCAGGCTCTTCAAGAGCTGTTACAGCGGCCGACGCTGGCCGCGGTTTCTCGTGCACATCACTTCCCAAGGACTACCGTTTAATTCTGCCACCACTGCCCACAGGAGAAGGACTCAGACGCACGTTGGTTCTGCACTGCGATATCGCAGCGCGTCCGTACGGGAATTAATGACTTCCGAAAGCGCTCAAGTAACTAGGCATCATTCAAGAGGGTAAGCGGCATAGGAGCGTATCAGATGTCGCACGTCTGGCTTCTTGAAATGAAGACAGATGAAGCCAAGAAGAAACTTCTGGACGCTGGCCTACTATCTCCGTGAAAGACCAGCCTTGCGTCGTCGTCGACCCAGAGAAGGCAAGAGGTGCGTCTCAAGTTGCTTGGGTAGCCTTTGACGTCAACGCAGAGACTGTAACGGCGTGCTTTTGGGAGTACGGTGAAGTAAAGAAGTCATCAGCGACAAGTGGAGAGACGAAGACTTCGAAGGAGTTGAGTCAACCCACAAGATTCGTTCGAATATTACCTAAAGAAGGTGTTACTACGGATCGCATACCCCACCAGATGCGTCTCGGGGAGCGGCATGGCACTGGTGGTCGTGCCAGGAAGAGCGCCGCTTTGCCTGCGTTGCCGGAAACACGGGACACATTCGTCGCGACTGCAGGGTGCCCAGGTGGAGTGTCGCGCTTTTGGGCATGAGCAGGCGGACTGTACCCGTTCTATGCCAGTGCAGCAAGTCGAGCAACAAATGCCGACCACAGTGAATTGCTCATGGATGAAGAGGAAGCAGAGAGGGCCGCGGCGTCGAAGGCAGGAGCGGAGGCGTCTCATTCAGTGGCGACCAGCGAGAGAAAGATGGAGACACCTAAGGAAGACGCAGATGAAAATACGGTTACGGGCACTCCAACGCAACGGCGTTCGACTCAAAGCGAGACTCAGCACAAGGCTGAACCAGTCATCGGGTCCGACGCTACTTCGGACATGGATACAGTGAAGGTACGCCAGTAAAGCGACGCCTGAATGAGGGAGATGCGGCCCGTCCCAGCAGCGTCTGGCCCAGGAAGATCAAGGGCAGTGGCGAGTGGCTGGCTCAAAAAGTCTCGGGGTGCTGGCCGCCTGCGTTCGTCGTCGCTTTCACGCGGCGGCGACGGGACGACGCCTTGAGCGTCGGCCGCACAGAGGTTTAGGTGTTGGTAAGGTAAGCGTCTTTCGCTCGGCTTTCTCTCATCACGATGGCGACGATTAGATTGGCGACGCTAAATGTACGTGGGCTTTCTGCCAAACGGCGGCAAAACCAGCTTTACCGCCTGATTATAGAACAAGATCTAGACATCGTCGCTGTACAGGAAACTAAAGTAGAGAGTGAAGAGCACGCTGAGCGAATGGTGCAGCCTTTCACGAGACTGTTTGATGTGTGCGTTGTCACGCAGTAGGTACGTCGGCAGGTTGCCTCTTGTTAATTCGGCAGAGCCTTAATGCGAAAGTGGAGTCTGTAACTACCTGCGAGGCGGGTCGTTTTATTATATGTGATTTATCCCTACCAAAAGAAAAATGGAGAGTATCTGTGTGTACGCACCCACTGTGATTCAAGAGCGAAAGGAGTTTTTTGAAAAACTTGAGGTGTATTTGGAATGTGAACGTAAACTAATTTTGGCCGGGGATTTCAACTGTGTTTGTTCGAGTATAGATAAATCAAGTTCCAGGCCATACAAAGATTTAAGCACTGCCGTTCTAACCGATATGGTGGCGCGAAAGCTCAGCTAGAGGACGTGGGTGAATGTCTTTGCAGTGGAAAAGCGGTTATGTTTACCCACTTCAGCGTTCAAGCCATGCTAGACTTGACAGAGTATACGTGTCTTCCGAAATCATTCCTTCGTGCCATGATTACAGAGTTACACCTGTTACGTTTAGTGATCATTGTTTGGTTTCATTCTCAATGGGTAAACATAAAAGGAATAACAAACATTTCTCTTGGGACCTCTGGAGATTTAATGTAAAGCTACTAAAGGATGAAGAGTTTAATCGCATTTTTCTAGAGGGCATAGAAGACTTACTAAATAGAACACTTGAATCCTGGGGACATAAGTGGGAAACATTTAAACAGACCATTAAACTGAAAGCACTTGAGAGAGCCAGTATCCTGAGACATGCTGAAAAGAACTTGAGGTGCGCTTGCGTGAAAACTTGCAACAGTTAGTAGTGGATGAATGTACTCAGGCCGGAACATTTCAGAGGAGATAAACATAACTAAACAGAAGCTAGAGTTGATAGACCAAGAACGTTATCGTGGAGCATTGATTCGAGCTCGAGCAGAAAACTTGGTAGCGGGAGAAATGCCAACAAAACGAGCTCTTGGAGCTGAGAAGAGACATGCCTGTAAAACGAAATAAGAGAAATAGAATATAAAGGAACAAGGTGCCATACGAAAGAAGCAATATCCGGTGTTTTTTCCGATATTACAAAGAGTTATTCACACCAACCAGTGTACACGCAGAACGTTTTAATAGCGATTTCATTTCATTAATGCCAAGACTTGATGATGAAGAAAGGAAATTTTAGAATTGCCTATAACAGAGCGAGAAGTTGAAAAAGCAATTGATAAGTTAAACAATGGTAAGTCTCCAGGACCAGATGGTATTAGTGCTGCAGTGTACAAGGAATTCAAACACGTAGTTTCACCTATTTTGAGGGAGGTATTCAACGAGGCTTTTAAGTGCAAACAACTTCCACCATCGTTTTTGTCAGCCCACACAGTCTTAATACCAAAAACAGAAGATCCGCGAAGTTAAGAAGTGTTAGTGCGTATAGACCAATTAGCCTAACTAATGTTGACTATAAATATTGATGAAAATATTGGCCAGAAGACTCCAGACAGTTATGACAAAACTGATTGGGCCCACCAAACTTGTGGCATAAAGGGAAGGAAAATAATGACCAACATAAACATAGCACGATATATCCTAGAAAGTTGTGACGCTATGCATCTCAATGTTGCCATGCTTCAAATTGACCTCGAAAAGGCATTGATCGCGTGCCGCACGACGTGCTCCTTCATTACTTGAGCACATTAACGTAGGGAGTTTGATCAGCGAAGGAGTGTGCATGGCTTACACTGGATGCACGACGAGATTGGTAATAAATAAAACTGCGGGTGAGCGTATACCTGTGCTGCGGTCAGTGAGACAGGGGTGTCCACTATCGCCCCTGCTTTTTGCTATTTTTATTGAACCTTTCTGTTTAAGTGTAATTAATAACCCTGCAATAAGCGGATTTAAATTGCACGAAGCTGAGGTTAGCCTCCTTGCATACGCAGACGACATTGCAGTTTTCTGTACAAATTATGAGAGTATAATGCATGCTGTAAATGCCGTGAAAACCTTTTGCCAGGCGAGTGGTAGTGCCGTGAACTGGGATAAGTGCCTTGACTTTTGGCATGGGAATGGGACGTCAAGCCAAGAGTATTTCTAAACATTAAATGGCAGGAAACACCAGTGAAGTATTTAGGAGTGCCGCTTGAGTTCTATCAGGACAGTGAACCGTATTGGAAAAAAGAAACAGAGGCATTGCGCAAGGATGTAGAAAAATGGAAAGGTTGGGGTATTTCGATATTCGCACGGGCCACAACGTGCAACTTGTTTCTGGTGAGCAAGCTGTGGTACGTAATGCAAGTTTTGCACTGCAGTAGAATAAATGTGCAGAAAATACACAGAGTATTTGCAATTTTCATATGGAGCTCTGTATGGGAAAGATCAAGCTGCACAAACCTGTTCAGAAAAGTTAGAGATGGCGGGCTCGGGTTAGTTCATTTGTACATAAGACAACTGGTCAATCGTTTCCTTTTTCTGCGTGATGTCGATGACCTTTTGAGAACTGTTATACAACTAAGGTTATCTAGAGTGCTGCCGGGATTTCTCGTATCATCATAAAATATGCAAGGACCAATACAAGGTATTTAAAAGAAGTTGTTTTGTCTTTCCGCTTTTTGTCAGTGAGATTTTCGTTAGAGTATCTGGCTGAAGTACCACGTAAAAATTGTATAGAGACCTTGTCGATGTTTTACTGCCTGTTCCATTGTACCGTCAGCTATATTGTGCAGGCCCAGGACAGGATGTTCTGAAACGTGTTAAAAGAATGCTTGTAGTGCCAGGGGTCAAAACTTTTTTCTTTAAATTACATACTGGTACCTTACCAGTTAAAACGTGGTTGCAGGATAAGGGAATATTCGTGCCATGGAGCACAAATTGCCACTTGTGTAAAAAAACCGGAAACAATTGAACACGTGTTTATAGATTGCTGGAGCGGGGTCTTTTTCTGGGACATACTGCAAAGAACCTTGAAAAAAGAATTACCGTTAAGTCCACATGGCATCCGTTTTCTTTCGGTTAAAAATGAGGCAGGTGTACCTTAAGATCTCGTCATGCTTCTGGGCTGCACAGTATATGGAAAACCCGATGTGCCTTTGAAAACGCGGATGTAGAAGTGCTAGCTGTGCGCGAATCTTTTTGTAAATCTGTGTGCCATTTTCTTGAAATGCTGAAAAGCCAAGAGGATGTGCCAGACTGGATTGGGTGCATAGAGCTATTGTTACGAATGCCGAAGTATTGATTAACAGTCAGCCAAGAGCTGACGGTACCTCAATGAATTCTGTGGGTGTATTTTGTGTCGCAATTGAATTTGAACCATATGTAAATATGTAAAATGTGAACAGTCATGATATGCAAAGCAATAAGGAAAAAAAGGGGGTGTAGCTCAGATGGTAGAGCGCTCGATTAGCATGCGAGAGGTACTGGGATCGATACCCAGCATTTCCAGTCCTTTTTTTTTATTCGTTGCAGCGGCAGGTCATGTTTTGTTGCTTGATTCATAAAGAAAACAGCGCGCGATACAAGCAGCCGTTGACGCGAGAAAATCAGTTCTCATTTGACGCGGCTTCCCTCTTTCTCCAAAGCATTTGTCACGTAATTACCGATCAGCTTTTGAGCATAACAGTGGGCTCTCCATGGGGGGTGTAGCTCCGATGGTAGAGCGCTCGCTTAGCATGCGAGAGGTACTGGGATCGATACCCTGCATTTCCAGTCCTTTTTTTTTCATTGCTTTGGCAGGTCATGTTTTGCTTGATTTATAAAACAAAACAGCGCACGATACAAGCAGCCGTCGACGCGAGAAAACCAGTTCTCATTTGACGCGGCATCCCTCTTTCTCCAAAATATTCGTCACGTAATTACTGATCAGCGTGTGATCATAACTACGGACTCTTAATTGTTGGTGTAGTCTCAGATGGTAGTATAGAGCGCTCGCTTAGCATGCGGGAGGTACTGGGATCGATACCCAGCATTCCCAGTCCTTTTTTTTATTCGTTGCTGCGGCAGGTCATGTTTTGCTTGATTCATAAAAGAAAACAGCGCGCGATACAAAGCAGCCGTCGACGCGAGAAAAACCAGCTCTCATCTGACGCGGCTTCCCTCTTTCTCACAAAATTCGTCACGTAATTACCGATCAGCTTGTGAGCATAACAATACCTCTCCATCGGTGGTGTAAAAAAAAAGTGGTGTAGCACTTGAATCATATTTTGACGTCACTACATGTTGATGGGGAAGGACGCCTCATTTGTTGCGACTTATCTTTTCATTCCATAATTGGAGGTTTATCTGTGTCTATGCTAAGTGAATGAAAGGAATTCTTTTTTCCTTTCTTTACCTTGGCTAGTAAACACTGACAGAACTTTGGTAGTTTTTGGAGACTTTAATTGTGTTTGTGACGCTAGAGATCATTCATACATAACAAATCGTTATGATGCAAGTGCAGCCTTATTGCAGAAACTATTGAATGACCACAATTTAATAGATGTAGGAGCGCATGCACCTTCTTCGGTGAGGTTCACGCACTTTCAAGGCATCTCTCATGCTCGGCTTGACCGTGTATATGTATCTCTAAGCTTATGGTCTCACATTCATAATTATGCTGTAAAGCCCATATTTTTTACAGACCATTGCTTGGTCACTGTTTCTTGGGGGTCCTAAAAATTTTTCGTAAAACCCCTCTAAACTGGGACCTATGGAAGCTTAACGTTCAGTTGTTGCGCGAAGATTGTTTTGTTAAAATAGTAAAAGAATCGGTACAAGAGGTAAAACGGTGTCGACAGCTACCAATTTTCACTCAATGGGAAAGGTTTAAAGAAAGAGTCAAGTATCAGGCAATTAGTATTTCATGCGAAATAGCGCAAAGAAAAAAAAGCTGAAAAGCGCTATCTTTATGATTTACTTCATATGCTCCATACTTTGAAAGTGAACAGCCGGGATTGTACGGGGACGAGATAAATGTGATTCGAGCACAGATACAAAAACATGATACAGATTTATACAGAGGAGCTAAGATTCGTTCCCGTGTTACCCATTTCACTGAAGAGGAACCCACTAAAAAATCCCTCGGGGATGAAAAGAGATATGCACTTTCTAAACAGATACTGCAAATTGAGTCGCGGGGTTCCCTTTGCACAGAGACATGTGAAATAAGAGCTGCATTTGAAGATTATTACAAATGTTTGTTCACCGCGGCTGAGCTTCAGGAGAATTTTGAGGAAGAAGCTAACCACTTCATTGCCCTTGTGCCTCAGTTACAAGATGATGATAGACTCCCTGTAGAGGGGCCAATAACCAGAGAGGAAATTAGATTGCAATAACAACGTTGCAGAAAAACAAAACTCCTGGCCCAGATGGCCCTAGTGGTGAATTTTACATAGCTTTTCAGGAACTTCTGATACCTTTCCTTGAGCAACTTTTTTAAGAGGCTTATGACCGTGGTGAACTTCCTCCTTCTTTCTATCAGAGCCATACAACATTAATCCCAAAAGTGCAGATCCTAACGCATTAAAGAGAGTTAACGAATACAGGCCTATATCGTTATGTAACGTTGACTACAAAATATTTGCTAAATTGTTGACAAATCGGCTACAGACAGTGATACTAAATGTGTAGGTGACCACCAAACATGTGGAATTCGTGGTCGCTCTATACAGACAAACATACATATTGCACGTTCAGTTCTTGAGTGTATAGATGGTAGCATGGACCAAGTAGCCCTCCTTCAAATAGACCTTGCAAAAGCATTTGATAAGGTACAGCATGTTTTTTTGTTCCGGCTCCTAAGACACCTGCAGTTGGGTGATGTACTATACAATGGTATCTCACTCTGTTATAAGAAGTGCACAACTAGGCTAATTGTAAATCGCACACTTTCCAATATAATAGAGTTAAATTCATCTGTACGTCAGGGATGTCCGCTGTCACCTTTGCTTTTTGCAATTTATTTGGAACCATTATGGTTATGGGTGGGCTCGGCGGCTGTGCAGGTGGGCTCGGCGGCTGTGCACCAACGCAGACCGCTAATCCTTTCACTCTTGTCATGCAGGTGTTTCAGTGCGCATTCCTGCGCATACTGCTTTCCGTTTTCCTGCCAGCTTCTTTGACCACACCGTTGCAGTATCAACATCGTTCCAGCGAAAGTGGCACGCTTTCCTGTCACGCCCTCTTGGTCTTCGACACAAGCTTATCAACCGCAACGTACTTGGAACCACTGGATTTCACCACACGCAACAGATCTGGATCCCTTCCGGCGCCACCGGTCAGCTACATGGTCCTCGACAAAACCTGGTCGACGCTATCAGCATCGGCATCGATGCCTGTGTCGACTACAAAAGAGCGGCCTTTGCCGGCGGCGCTGTGTGGGCTCGGCGGCTGTGCACCAACGCAGACCGCTAATCCTTTCACTCTTGTCATGCAGGTTAGTAAAACTTACAGTCTTCTCGCTAAGAAGTCTAGTAATTACCTGCTGTTTCAGCTGCCGAGCCCACACTGCTGCGTTCTTGTTGCACTTGAGTGTTCTCGTGTGATTCGTGCCTTGTTGATGATGTCGGGCGATATTGAAAGCAATCCGGGTCCTGCTTCTAATGCTGTACTAACTGAACTGCAGAAATTGTCTGCCGGTCAGACGGAATTAATCAGTCAGGTACAGGACCTTAAATCCCATTTGCTATCAACAGATAAATCTATAGCAGATCTCAGTAGACGCATGACTGATCTGGAAGGGCACTGTCAAAATATTATCTCCTTACGTACTGATGTGGAAGCGCTCAGAAGAGACACCGCTCGCGCGAGTGACCTTCTGCGCAAGCTTGAAGCGCGCGTGGATGAAGCCGAGAATCATTCTCGGCGCAATAACCTCATATTTTATGGCCTTCCTGAATCAACTGGATCGGAAGCACTTGTCCAAGTTGAACAACTTGTCATCAAGCACTGCCGTGATCGTCTAGGTATTTCCATCGATCCGAAGGAAATTGAGCGCGCGCATCGTCTGGGTCGCCGCAAGGGTACTAACCACCATCGCCCCATAATAGTTAAATTCGCATTCCATAAAACAAAAGGAGAGATTCTTTCTAATGGACGGAAATTTAAAGGAACCACTTTTAGTGTTGGTGAAGATTTTTCACGTCGTGTGCAAAACGTCCGTCGGCAATTGATTGCCTTTGCTAAAACCAAGTCGCTGCCTTTTTCCATCACGTACAAGACACTGCTAATGGGTCACAAGCGCTACGTCTACGATGAGCAATCGCAAACTGTAAGGGAAGCGTCGTAGCAATTTCCTCGGCGCAAATCTGCCGGGCACACCCCCACACCTCAATCTGGCATGTCACTCTCGGTAGTCTTTGCTAACGCGCGCAGTTTTTTTCCGAAACGCATAACTTTTTCTGAGCTTGTTTTGTCATCAAGCAGTAACGTATTGGTGATAACCGAGACTTGGCTGACAAATGATATAACCGATGCAGAAGTGCTAGATCACCTACCTGGATTTCAACTTTATCGTAAGGACCGTACAGGCGCACGTGGAGGCGGGGTTCTGATGGCTGTGCACCAACAGTTATCGTGCTCGGTGGCCAGGACCAACTCTTCTGAACTTGAAATTCTTTGGGTCGTTTGCCGTGCTCACCCTCATACTGTCCTTGTAGGCGTTTGTTATAGGCCCCCGAACAGTGACCCAGATTTCGCATATAAGCTCAACAACAACCTGAGTGACCTTGGGAAACAGTATCCGCAAGCAGAGATACTGCTTTTCGGCGATTTTAATTTTCCTCAAATAGATTGGAGTAGTAGCGTCCCGTCAGCTGTGGGCAGTGAGCCCGCAAGGGACTTCATAGATTTCTGCCTGAATTGCAATCTAACCCAACTTGTATCCCAACCAACGCGCGTTACAGAGAGCAATTCCAGCATCTTAGATCTAATACTAACTAGTCATCAAGAGAGCTTATCATCAATTACATATCTGCGTGCCGTCAGTGACCACAAGGTAATCCATGCGGCTTTTGCGTTTCGACCTGTAAAACGCGATCTTGTCACCAAAACAATCCGTCTTTACGACAAGGGCAATTATAGTGCCATCAATAATGAATTGATATCTTTTCTTCCTGAGTTCGAGAGAATAAGCCATACACGCTCTGTGGATGAGAATTGGATTATATTTAGAGATAAGTTAGCCACTCTTGTCGAGAAATTTATCCCAAAAATAACGTTTACCGCAAACCGTAACAAGCCATGGTTTTCACGTACACTTCACAAACTAAGAAACAAGAAAAAACGCCTCTTCCGATCAGCCAAACAGTCTAAACTTCTGTCCTTATGGGAAAAATATTACGCCGCGGAAGATGATTATCTTAGAACCATTCGTAACGCCAAACACGTGTTCTTTCATGAAGAGCTGCCCAAAATGCTTGCAACCAGCCCTCGCAAATTCTGGGAGGTGATAAACCCTCAGGAGATGCGCACCACTAGTCTTTCAAATGCGCATGGCGATATAGTCGACAACAATGAATGCGCGAACCTTTTTAACGAGGCCTTTTTCTCTGTTTTTACGAATGAGAGTTCAGTTCCCGATTTTTCTTCACCTGCGCGCAGCACCGAGTCTATGCCCCCGATTGCATTTTCTACGGACGGCATCATTTCGATTATAGAAAAGATTAAGCTTTCTTCTTCTGCAGGTGTGGATGACATTAATTCAAAACTTCTCATAAATGTTAAACATGTGTGTGCCGCATACCTTACATTGTTATTTTCGCAGTCATTATCATCAAGCATTCTGCCAGCAGACTGGAAAGTAGGCAAGGTCGTTCCAGTCTACAAATCAGGTAACAGAGATTCTCCACTAAATTACCGTCCCATATCTTTAACAAGTATCCCCTGCAAAATCATGGAACATGTCATCTACTCCCATATCATCAACTTCTTGGACTCAATGCACTTTTTTCATCCTTCTCAACACGGGTTCCGAAGGGGTTATTCTTGTGAAACGCAGCTGGCCATTTTCATTCATGACTTACATTCTAACCTTGACTGCAACATTCAGACCGATGCTCTTTTCCTGGATTTCGCTAAAGCATTTGACACTGTCCCTCACAAACGCCTAATTCTTAAATTATCTCTGTTAAATCTAGATCCTAATGTACTTGCATGGATAACATCTTTCCTGACTAATCGTTCCCAGTTTGTGTCTGTTAATAATCACTCATCTAACCGACTACCTGTAACCTCAGGTGTCCCGCAAGGGTCTGTCTTAGGGCCTCTACTCTTTTTAATTTACATTAACGATCTACCATTGCATGTATCATGTAACTTTCGTATGTTTGCCGATGACTGCGTAATCTACCGATCAGTAACCAACATTCATGACCAAACACTAATTCAGCATGATCTTAACAACATACAAACATGGTGTGATCGTTGGTTAATGAACTTAAATCCTAATAAATGTAAGCTTGTTTCTTTTTCTCGCCACCGTAACCCTTTTGAGTTTACCTATTCCATCACTAATGTTCCCATACAATCAGTTCAATCATTCAAATACCTCGGCATCACCTTGGCTCATGACCTGTCTTGGCGTCATCACACTACTAACATCATCTCGTCTGCTAATAAATCACTCGGATTTCTCAGACGACACTTACGCCATACTCCGCCTCACGTCAAGACGCTTGCGTACAAATCATTTATCAGGTCCAAACTCGAGTATGCATCTTCCATCTGGAGCCCTCATCAATCATACATCATAAGAGAACTCGAATCACTTCAAAATCGGGCTACCAGGTTCATTCATTCTGCATATTCGTACGATATCAGCATCTCATCTCTAAAGGCGGAATCAGGTCTAGAAACCCTTGCTTCACGCCGACAGTGTGCCACCCTCTCTCTTTTTCATATGTTTTATTTCAGTTCACTGAATCATCCACCGTACATCACGCCCCCTCCGCACATATCCCATCGCACTGGTCATCCGTTACAAGTCGCAATACCACGTACCCGGACCACTGTATTCCAAGCCTCCTTTTTCGTAAGAGCAGCAAAAGACTGGAACGGCCTTCCTCACGCCATCTGTACCATCACTAACCCATCTATGTTTGCAGAAGCCATTAAAAACACCGTTGTATAGTTCTCTTTTTTTTTTTTTTGTTATGCACCACCCCTTATGTAATACCCCTACAGGGGGTCTTTAAGGAAATAAAAGTGAAGTGAAGTGAAGTGAAGTTTAAGTGTGCTTCTAAAGTCCAGCATAAGAGGCTACCGATATGATGCTGAGGAAGTTAAAGTTCTAGCTTATGCAGATGACATTGCCTTCTTTTGCGCTGATAAACCCAGCGTTCAAGAAGCAGTCAACACTACTTTACGTTTCTGTGAAGTCGCTGGCGCCAGCATAAATTTTGATAAAAGTAGTGGATTCTGGCTAGGCATGTGGGCTACAACTCCTTCGGTCTTCGCAAATATTCATTGGAATGCGACTCCTATGAAATATCTCGGTGTGCCTCTCGATAACTATCGCAACAGCGGCCCACACTGGACCGCTGCGATAACTACGATCCGCCGAAAGGTGGCAACATGGCACGGAAGGGAGCTTTCCATTTTTGCCAGAGCGAAAGCGTGCAATATATTCCTTGTATCGAAGCTTATTTATATTCTGCAGGTGTTGCATTGCTCTCGGGTACACATTCAAGCCTTTCATAGGATATTTGCCTGCTTTATTTGGAGCTCTTCCTGGGAACCCATGAGAAGAGACAATCTTTTTCTTCCACTCGAAAAGGGTGGCCTCGGCCTTGTGCATTTGTTCGTGCGACAGTTGGTGTTGCGATTTTTCTACCTCAAGGATGTGTGCCACCCATTTCTATTAGCGGTTCTTCGTAACCGTCTTTGTTACCACCTTCCTTTTATTCATGTCACAACAAGCGTTGCTAAGGAATTGCCGTTGCGGGGATTCCTAAAGGAAATTGTTGATACTGTCAGTTTTTTGAAAGCCAGGTTTACCTTAGAGTATTTGTATACTATTGACAGAACAAATTTAACCGCTGCACTTGTGAATAACCTTTTCCCCGAACCTGTTTATCGACAGCCATATTCGCTTCTGTCTGGTAACGATGTATTATTTCGTGTACGTAGAATGTGTATATCTCCTGCAGCGAAAACATTTTTCTTTAAACTGCACACTTCCACGCTGCCAGTGAAAACGTGGCTGAATGAAAAATCAATATACGTAGCCAGGACAGTGAATTGTAGACTCTGCAACCAACCAGAGACTATAGAGCATTGTTTTATTCATTGTCGTGATGCTTTTTATTTTTGGGACATTCTAAAAAGAACTTTAAGAAAAGAACTTCCAATCACAGCCCATGGTATTAGGTTCCTTCCGTTCAAAAAGAGTCTGACTGATAGTACTCCTTACGACTTGTTTATGTTGTTGGGACTTTATTCATTATGAAAAAGTCGCATGATCGATAGACACGCCGAGCCACCACGGTCAACGAGATCTGTCTTCCGAGAAGCAGCTGCTCAAGTGCGCAGTGTTGTCGAGACTTTTGACCCCGTTTCGGAGTGGCTTCCCGTTCTTGACGCTTGTGTGTGTTTGTATGAATTCTGATGAAGTATGTTCTGTGTACTTTACTGGTGATAATGTCATTCATTAAAGAAAAAAAAAAGTGGTGTAGCTCAGATGGTAGGGCACTCGCTTAGCATGCGGGAGGTACTGGGATCGTTACCCAGCATTTCCAGTCCTTTTTTTTATTCGTTGCTGCGGCAGGCCATGTTTTGCTGGATTCATAAAAGAAAACAGCGCGCGATACAAGCAGCCGTTGACGCGAGAAAACCAGTTCTCATTTGACGCGGCTTCCCTCTTTCTCCAAAGCATTTGTCACGTAATTACCAATCAGCTTGTGAGCGTAACTATGTACTCTCCGTCGGGGGTGTAGCTCAGATGGTAGAGCACTCGCTTAGCATGCAAGAGGTACTGCGATCGATACCCAGCACCTCCAGTCCTTTTTTTACTTCGTTGCTGCGGCAGGTCATGTTTTGCTTGATTTATAAAACAAAACAGCGCGCGATACAAGCAGTCGTTGACGCGAGAAAACCAGTTCTCATTTGACACGGCTTCCCTCTTTCTCCAAAGCATTTGTCACGTAATTACCAATCAGCTTGTGAGCGTAACTATGTACTCTCCGTCGGCGGTATAGCTCAGATGGTAGAGCGCTCGCTTAGCATGCGAGAGGTACTGGGATCGATAGCCAGCACCTCCAGTCCTATTTTTATTCGTTGCTGCGGCAGGTCATGTTTTGCTTGATTCATAAAACAAAACAGCGCGCGATACAAGCAGTCGTTGACGCGAGAAAACCAGTTCTCATTTGACGCGGCTTCCCTCTTTCTCCAAAGCATTCGTCACGTAATTACCGATCAGCTTTTGAGCATAACAGTGGGCTCTCCATCGGGGGTGTAGCTCAGATGGTAGAACGCTCGCTTAGCATGCGAGAGGTACTGGGATCGATACCCAGCACCTCCAGTCCTTTTTTTATTCATTGCTGCGGCAGGTCATGTTTTGCTTGATTCATAAAACAAAACAGCGCGCGATACAAGCAGCCGTTGACGCGAGAAAACCAGTTCTCATTTGACGCGGCTTCCCTCTTTCTCCAAAGCATTTGTCACGTAATTACCGATCAGCTTGTGAGCATAACTATGTACTCTCCGTCGGGGGTGTAGCTCAGATGGTAGAACGCTCGCTTAGCATGCGAGAGGTACTGAGATCGATACCCAGCACCTCCAGTCCTTTTTTTATTCGTTGCTGCGGCAGGTCATGTTTTGCTTGATTTATAAAACAAAACAGCGCGCGATACAAGCAGCCGTTGACGCGAGAAAACCAGTTCTCATTTGACGCGGCTTCCCTCTTTCTCCAAAGCATTCGTCACGTAATTACCGATCAGCTTGTGAGCATAGCTATGTACTCTACATCGGGGGTGTAGCTCAGATGGTAGAGCGCTCGCTTAGCATGCGAGAGGTACTGGGATCGATACCCAGCACCTCCAGTCCTTTTTTTATTCGTTGCTGCGGCAGGTCATGTTTTGCTTGATTTATAAAACAAAAGAGCGCACGATACAAGCAGGCGTCGACGTGAGAAAACCAGTTCTCATTTGACGCGGCTTCCCTCTTTCTCCAAAGCATTTGTCACGTAATTACCGATCAGCTTGTGAGCATAACAGTGGGCTCTCCATCGGGGGTGTAGCTCAGATGGTAGAGCGCTCGCTTAGCATGCGAGAGGTACTGGGATCGATACCCAGCACCTCCAGTCCTTTTTTTATTCGTTGCTGCGGCAGGTCATGTTTTGCTTGATTTATAAAACAAAAGAGCGCACGATACAAGCAGGCGTCGACGCGAGAAAACCAGTTCTCATTTGACGCGGCTTCCCTCTTTCTCCAAAGCATTCGTCACGTAATTACCGATCAGCTTGTGAGCATAGCTATGTACTCTACATCGGGGGTGTAGCTCAGATGGTAGGGCGCTCGCTTAGCATGCGAGAGGTACTGGGATCGATACCCAGCACCTCCAGTCCTTTTTTTATTCGTTGCTGCGGCAGGTCATGTTTTGCTTGATTTATAAAACAAAAGAGCGCACGATACAAGCAGGCGTCGACGTGAGAAAACCAGTTCTCAGTTGACGCGGCTTCCCTCTTTCTCCAAAGCATTCGTCACGTAATTACCGATCAGCTTGTGAGCATAGCTATGTACTCTACATCGGGGGTGTAGCTCAGATGGTAGAGCGCTCGCTTAGCATGCGAGAGGTACTGGGATCGATACCCAGCACCTCCAGTCCTTTTTTTATTCGTTGCTGCGGCAGGTCATGTTTTGCTTGATTTATAAAACAAAACAGCGCGCGATACAAGCAGCCGTTGACGCGAGAAAACCAGTTCTCATTTGACGCGGCTTCCCTCTTTCTCCAAAGCATTCGTCACGTAATTACCGATCAGCTTGTGAGCATAGCTATGTACTCTACATCGGGGGTGTAGCTCAGATGGTAGAGCGCTCGCTTAGCATGCGAGAGGTACTGGGATCGATACCCAGCACCTCCAGTCCTTTTTTTATTCGTTGCTGCGGCAGGTCATGTTTTGCTTGATTTATAAAACAAAAGAGCGCACGATACAAGCAGGCGTCGACGTGAGAAAACCAGTTCTCAGTTGACGCGGCTTCCCTCTTTCTCCAAAGCATTCGTCACGTAATTACCGATCAGCTTGTGAGCATAGCTATGTACTCTACATCGGGGGTGTAGCTCAGATGGTAGAGCGCTCGCTTAGCATGCGAGAGGTACTGGGATCGATACCCTAGCACCTCCAGTCCTTTTTTTATTCGTTGCTGCGGCAGGTCATGTTTTGCTTGATTTATAAAACAAAACAGCGCGCGATACAAGCAGCCGTTGACGCGAGAAAACCAGTTCTCATTTGACGCGGCTTCCCTCTTTCTCCAAAGCATTCGTCACGTAATTACCGATCAGCTTGTGAGCATAGCTATGTACTCTACATCGGGGGTGTAGCTCAGATGGTAGAGCGCTCGCTTAGCATGCGAGAGGTACTGGGATCGATACCCAGCACCTCCAGTCCTTTTTTTATTCGTTGCTGCGGCAGGTCATGTTTTGCTTGATTTATAAAACAAAACAGCGCGCGATACAAGCAGCCGTTGACGCGAGAAAACCAGTTCTCATTTGACGCGGCTTCCCTCTTTCTCCAAAGCATTCGTCACGTAATTACCGATCAGCTTGTGAGCATAGCTATGTACTCTACATCGGGGGTGTAGCTCAGATGGTAGAGCGCTCGCTTAGCATGCGAGAGGTACTGGGATCGATACCCAGCACCTCCAGTCCTTTTTTTATTCGTTGCTGCGGCAGGTCATGTTTTGCTTGATTTATAAAACAAAAGAGCGCACGATACAAGCAGGCGTCGACGCGAGAAAACCAGTTCTCATTTGACGCGGCTTCCCTCTTTCTCCAAAGCATTCGTCACGTAATTACCGATCAGCTTGTGAGCATAGCTATGTACTCTACATCGGGGGTGTAGCTCAGATGGTAGAGCGCTCGCTTAGCATGCGAGAGGTACTGGGATCGATACCCAGCACCTCCAGTCCTTTTTTTATTCGTTGCTGCGGCAGGTCATGTTTTGCTTGATTTATAAAACAAAAGAGCGCACGATACAAGCAGGCGTCGACGTGAGAAAACCAGTTCTCAGTTGACGCGGCTTCCCTCTTTCTCCACAAAATTCGTCACGTAATTACCGATCAGCTTGTGAGCATAACTATGTACTCTACATCGGGGGTGTAGCTCAGATGGTAGAGCGCTCGCTTAGCATGCGAGAGGTACTGGGATCGATACCCAGCACCTCCATCCTTTTTTTTTCATTGCTTTGGCAGGTCATGTTCTGCTTGATTTATAAAACAAAAGAGCGCGCGATACAAGCAGGCGTCGACGCGAGAAAACCAGTTCTCAGTGACGCGGCTTCCCTCTTTCTCCACAAAATTCGTCACGTAATTACCGATCAGCTTGTGAGCATAACTATGTACTCTACATCGGGGGTGTAGCTCAGATGGTAGAGCGCTCGCTTAGCATGCGAGAGGTACTGGGATCGATACCCAGCACCTCCATCCTTTTTTTTTCATTGCTTTGGCAGGTCATGTTCTGCTTGATTTATAAAACAAAAGAGCGCGCGATACAAGCAGGCGTCGACGTGAGAAAACCAGTTCTCAGTTGACGCGGTTTCCCTCTTTCTCCACAAAATTCGTCACGTAATTACCGATCAGCTTGTGAGCATAACTATGTACTCTACATCGGGGGTGTAGCTCAGATGGTAGAGCGCTCGCTTAGCATGCGAGAGGTACTGGGATCGATACCTCCATCCTTTTTCTTTTCATTGCTTTGGCAGGTCATGTTTTGCTTGATTTATAAAACAAAAGAGCGCGCGATACAAGCAGGCGTCGACGCGAGAAAACCAGTTCTCAGTTGACGCGGCTTCCCTCTTTCTCTACAAAATTCGTCACGTAATTACCGATCAGCTTGTGAGCATAACTATGTACTCTACATCGGGTGTGTAGCTCAGATGGTAGAGCGCTCGCTTAGCATGCGAGAGGTACTGGGATCGATACCCAGCACCTCCATCCTTTTTTTTCATTGCTTTGGCAGGTCATGTTCTGCTTGATTTATAAAACAAAAGAGCGCGCGATACAAGCAGGCGTCGACGCGAGAAAACCAGTTCTCAGTTGACGCGGCTTCCCTCTTTCTCCACAAAATTCGTCACGTAATTACCGACCAGCTTGTGAGCATAACTATGTACTCTCCATCGGGGGTGTAGCTCAGATGGTAGAGCGCTCGCTTAGCATGCGAGAGGTACTGGGATTCCTTTTTTTTTTCATTGCTTTGGCAGGTCATGTTCTGCTTGATTTATAAAACAAAAGAGCGCGCGATACAAGCAGGCGTCGACGCGAGAAAACCAGTTCTCAGTTGACGCGGCTTCCCTCTTTCTCCACAAAATTCGTCACGTAATTACCGATCAGCTTGTGAGCATAACTATGTACTCTACATCGGGGGTGTAACTCAGATGGAAGAGCGCTCGCTTAGCATGCGAGAGGTACTGGGATCGATACCCAGCACCTCCAGTCCTTTTTTTTATTCATTGCTTTGGCAGGTCATGTTCTGCTTGATTTATAAAACAAAAGAGCGCGCGATACAAGCAGGCGTCGACGCGAGAAAACCAGTTCTCAGTTGACGCGGCTTCCCTTTTTCTCCAAAGTATTCGTCACGTAATTACCGATCAGCTTTTGAGCATAATCTTCAGTTCTGCATCGGGGGCGTAGGGTTCCACTTCTGGCTATTGTTTGGCGATGACGCGGGATGTTGTGTTCCTCTGGAACGGTTAGAGCAGCCCAGCCGGGCTGCGTTATCATGCTGACGGAATGGTCAACCCATGATTATCAGCTCGTTTTGCCCGAGCTTCCGTCAAGATACAACTGTTTGCAATACTGTATTTTCGCATAGTGATTCAATGGCTCGCCCCTACCTAGTATAGTATCTTCGCGATGAGTTCGATCGTCTCAAGCTGATGCTGGATGGTGAGACGTCCCCGCAAAGCCACCGATCGCCAAAGAGAGGGAAGAACACTCAACCCTTTTCCTATCCGGTTCCCTCTTGGCTACGTGTCTCAATCACTTCTCACATACAGGGATTCGTGCTGGGGTCGGGAAGTAAGAGACGCTACGACTTGTTCCTGTTTACTTATTCAATAAATTTAATACTAACTTAAAACATCGTATACCGCGTACATCAACCACTACAATAAATTATAACACATGATTTGGACATTTGCGACATGCGACGCAGGATACATAATGGAAATAACTTTGACAATACAATGGTGCGACGATACAAAGTAAACACAGGCCGACACAAATGATAAAGTCATTAATTAATAAAACCGCTCAATGTCTCAATAGGCCACCTCCCTTCCCGCAAAGGTAATCTAAATGGGGTGCATGAAGTTCGTCTCACGAAAGGTCCGTCTTGTCAGTCTTTATCGTCTTCATCGTCTTCGTTGTCTCTTTCGGCGATTTCCATCTTAATCTTCTTTTATAACGTCCCGCAATCACTCGTTTCCTCGTTTCCCATCTCGAACTTTCATTCTTCGTCATATCATCTCTGCCTCAGTCATCATCCTATCGACTCTTATTGCTATCTCTTCACACCGTTATCTTTCTTTTCCATTCCGTCTCTCTACCATCTCGAGCTCATCGCATCGTACCTCCGACTCTCTTCGACTCTTCACATCGTATCTCTCGGGCCCTCAAGCTCGTCTCGTAGTCCCCTTTTTGTAGGACCCGACTCCGCCCAACCGGGGCACCAAAAGCAGTCCGCCACTCCACGCGGCATATCTTTCCTTCTCAGTCCGAGTGTATCCTCTTCGGCGGCCGCCCCCGCGGCCTACACCAGTAGAAAAGCCTCTCCAAAACAAAGCCGAGCAAGTAACGATGTACAAACTCAAGCCTCAGGGAGAGTGATGGGCGAGCCGTCCGAAGACACTTTAATTACGGGCGAACAATGGTCCCGATGCTTTCGGCACTTGGCGAGCCGATGTCTAGACCAAGTCTCAACGTTTCCCTGACGCTCGGCGTCTCCCCCGAAATTCTCCGTAGCCGCCGTTTCTTCGTCGTTCACCGCCGTGGGCGGCCATCCGCGCAGAACGCAGTAATAAGCCCTGGAGCCACGGAGGCTGACGGAAAGGCATACTGGACCCAGCACGGGCGCTTGCCGCAAAGGTCGCATTCCCCGAACCAACAAAAGGTGTTCTGCTGCTCCCCCATGCCACAGATCTGAAGGGAGCGCACCGATTATCTCCACCGTACGCTGTCACATGGTCTGTAGACGACAAGGCGCCGCCGGGTCCTCGTGTTTGCGCGGGGGAGCCCGGGAGAATAGTAGAAATAATCCTTCTGGTACTTCACTCCGGAATGCCCTTTATGCGTGGGTTTGAGAAACGAGCGCACACATCTCGAAAGGAGTGGGGTTCAGTCCGTGTTTGCGGGGACGTCACAATGGGATGACTCTAGGAGTGTATCAGATGAACCACGTTTGGGCAATAATATTTGACGACGAAGAAAAAAAAACGAAGCTTTTGTCTGCAAAAATGGTTAGTGTTAGAGACCACAGGTGCGTCGCCATCAACTCCTGCCACCTAAAGCCCCTGGATATTTCATTTTTAGAAAAATAACGCAATCCTTTTAACCGAGGCGCCGTACCACGCACCATCCTCTCCCACCTCTCGCCTCTCGGGTCGCCACAAGCATCGCGCGTGTTATCAGCGTGACATAACACTCTTTATATGACAGTAGCGTGAGTTAAGTTATAGGGCCGGCACCGGCACGGTGGCAGTTCGGGAGAGGATATAGATAAGGCTTTGGACACTTGGGAGAGGAAGGTAGGACCTTTGTTAGGGATATAGAGGAGAGTGTCGGTACTTTATATTAAGATAATTTACTGCCACCAAGACATTAGGATGAAGATGTACTGTCTGCTTCACACACACGACGGCTGACGATAATGTTCGAACAACCTTATCGCATTACGGCACCGTGACTGTGATATGCAGAGAAACGTGGCGGGCACAAAGCTCTTCACTAGGCTGGTTTCATTGCGCTTGGAAGGGGGCGTGACCATTGAATACTTGCCGCACCAGCGTGTTCGTGCCTGGCAGAGCCTCGCTCTGCCTCCGGTGGCACGGCACCAGCCATATTAAGCGCGAGTGCCGTGTGCCACCTTGTGGGCTCTGGCGTTGTCACGGCCACGAAGTGACCCACTGCGTGAGGAGCTAGGCTAACGTGACCGGCTCTTGTCGGAGCAACGCCATAGAGGAACATATGATGAACCAAGCCGACGCGGAAGCAACTTCCAGAGGGAGTAGCGACTCGCCTGCTGTGCAGGAGAGGTCAGACCTGAAGGCTTGTGATGAATGTCAGCCCAGCAGCAAAAAAGACGAAACTCAAGACATAAAGATGAAGCCGAGTTGGCAGCGGAGGTCACCTCGGTACGTCCAGAGGTGGTGGCCTCTCGAGGGATTGCACTTCGAAGCTCCTATGGAGTTGACGCTGCTGAAGGGCCCGTTGAAGGCATGGACTTAACCGCGGGTAGCTCGAAGAGCCGCAGATGGACGGGAAGGCGATGCCGGTAGGTACGAGGGTCCACCGTCGAAAGTTACCCTTCATAGACGTGCAACACTGAAACCGGGAGCATGTTGTTGTGGTTTGCCTACAGACGGAACTTTCTGACCCCTGTGTTCGTCCGCAACGGAGCAGATGGGCCAACAACCTATACATCAAACAGGAAGCGAGAGCAGAGAGATGTACGTATGTCTGCAGCATAATTTGTTGTGTGTTAGGGCGTTAACATTCTCTTTGCATAGCCAATAGTCCTGACGCAACACTTCATATTGCCACGCTTAATGTTCGTGGGTTAACGGCCCGGTGGAGACAAGTGCAATTAAATTACATTTTGCTTGAAAATGAAATAGACATTCTTGCCGTCCAAAAACAAAGATTGAAAGTGAGGAGCTAACCACGAAAGTGATTGATATGTTTAAATCATGGTGTAATGTCTGTGTGAGTCATTGGCTTGGCAGGTCAGGGGGACGTTTATTAATGTTGCTTAACGGTTTCGGTGTCTTTGAACAACACGTGTTAACTTCCCGGGATGGAAGACTGGTACTGTGCGATTTCGCTTTAAATGATGGATGCTGGCGAATAGTATGTGCGTATGCTCCACACAGCGCACCGTAAAGCAATGCATTTTTTGAGTATGTGCCCACTCTTTTGACAGCCGAGAGGAAATTGGTTCTTCTAGGAGGTTTTAATTGTTTGCAGGCCTGATGACCGAGTGTGAAATGTGAGAGGGAGAGATGTCAGTGCAAGGAGGCTTCACGATATTGTGTCCAATATCGTGAAGTTTCATTTTTGTTTCAGCAAAACAACGGTGTTACTTAAAAACTGATTCTGTCCGCATGATGCGCATTCAGCCGAAAGGTGTGACGTCGGTGTTCTCGGAGCACTTTCTGAATGCCCAGCCATCTTTAACTGGTGGCTGCGTTCATACTTGCGCACAATATTGATCAAAAAGGCAATATTGCGCACATATGAGGCTCAATATCAATACATAAGTGTCAGACGGTGTGCTTCTTTATTAAAAGTATTATATACGTAAATTTAAAAACATTGTTGTGAAGACCTTGGTGTGCTAAAAGTGCAACGCTTTGCACGAAAAAAATTGCCCGCAGCTTCCCTCGGGGGAACACTGAGGAGGATGCGGAGCATATAATTGGTTAACGGGGTGTTAAAGTGCGACTTACTTGGGTCGATGGCTAAATTGGTTAACGTGGTTGTGAAATGTGGTGTTAAATTGCGACTTACTTGGGTCGATGGCTAAATTGGTTAACGTGGTTGTAGGAGGGGGTGTTAAATGAGTGAACACGTACACACGTATGCGAAAGGGCGGCGCTGGTCGAAGGGACGTCGATCATTGTGTTTGTGGATTCGTTGGAATTCATTTCACCGCGACCTTGGACGTCGACGCGCCGTACAAACCAACCGACGAGCGGCAACTGAGCGAGCGAGCGCCGACCTTGAGTATATATACAGCGCGACGGCGCATGCACTGTCAGCTGTCGAATGTTCGAGAAGAGGGAGAAGCGCAACGGCGCATGCGCGCGCGTCAGCTGCCGATGTTCTCGAAGCGCGACGGCGCATGCGCGCGCGTCAGCTGCCGATGTTCTCGAAGCGTGACGGCGCATGCGCGCTACATTATACAGCTAGCGAATGTTCGTGAAGAGGAGAAGCGCACGCGGTGTGTAGAGGAGGAAGGGTGCACAGATGGTGGAGGAGTGAAGCGCGCGCGGTGTGTAGAGGAGGAAGGTATGCACAGATGGTGGAAGAAGGAGGAGGAAGCTTGCGGACGGCGCCGCACTACAAGCCTCGAGTATTAGATGCTCCGCATCTAAAATTGCTCTGCTGACGATGTGTACGGTTTTCGCTGATCATTTACTTTAGCAGAATAGCAAAAACTACGAAGTTTAGCTGGGTTTAATGCAGTGAAATGAAGTACTCCTGTAATACAATGTGTTCGGTAAAGTTGTCAGCAAGACAGCTGAGGAGGCACTTAATGGTAACACAAGTTTCGAATGTGCTCGAGAGAAATTCAATAATCAAAGCAAAGTGTGTGCGATTGAGAAATGAAGCGTCATTCAATATAAAGACAAGAAAACAAGGCCAGCAAACACACCTGTGTATCGGTCACATTCCAATAGCGTCATACTCGTATTGATTCTTTAATAACAACAGTAGAAGAACATATGAAGCACATTTTGTGAGTATGATACAAACTTGCAGTAATGTTGGGGCGTGCTGAACGCTTTGCAACCGGAGAAGTGCCCACAGAACGTGCACTCTGCAAGCTGTCCATTACCCATGCCAGTTTGCAGATCTCAGATGAGCGTATACAGGCTTCGTTTCTACCACACCAAGCTGTTACATTTTCGTTGCAAAATGTGTTTGGGACGCGCACAAAAACGTGGCCCTTTCTGTACCCACTCGTTTTGAGGAACGAAAAAAAAGATACACAACATTCGCAAGCATATTCAATATCAACACGAACGTTTCAACACATCAGTAAAAATTTTAAATATTGTAAAAATGTATGACTTATTTTGTTTATTTATTTATTTCCATGTACTGTGGGCTGATTGGGCCATTACAGGGGTGGGCATAAATCTAATCATTGTTTACAATAAATAGCAGGGCACGTCCTTTACAAAAAATCTAAGAACCACATTGTGCCATTACATATAAACAGTGAGCATAATTTAACATATTACCTATCATGCCAAGCATAAAGAAGCAATGCATAGGCAAAAAATGCAAAAATTTTTGATCACAATTTTTTTCTGTAAATGTCGTTGAAAGACGATAGTCTTGCGTGTCAAGACTACGAACATTACGTAAGGGTACGTAATTACGTAAGGGTACGTAAGGGTACATTACGTAAGGGTACGTAAGGGTACATTACGTAAGACTACGAACATTACGTAGACATTACACTGCCCAACTGCACTCCTTTCACTTTAGTTAATATGTATTTTCCGGATGGAGTTCAAGACACACGAAGTTTGGATCTAGCTACAAAATCATGGTGCAAAGACAAAGTTTTAGTAGGAGACTTTAATTCTCACCACACGAGTTGGGGTTTTAGAACTGATCTTAGTGGGAAACGCTTGTGGGAGTGGACAATGGCTAATGACCTGACGTGCCTCAACGTGAGAACCCCCACATTTATTCGTACTCACTACAGGTCGGCCTTAGATTTAAGTTTTGTCAGTTCAGCCATTACTACTTCTTGGAAAGCGCTGGACTGTGGCACCAACAGTGACCACTTACCGATAAGTTTTGAAATTTATTGTCCGATAATTCCATCTTGTTCAAATGTAAGAGTATTTGTAAATTACACTAAATTTAGGAATGACCTGAAGTCAGCACTGGCTACTCACTCGGAAGAGAGCGATGATAAAAAAGCACAGAAAATAAACGCAGTCATGAAAAGATCCTACAAAAGAGCCGAATTTACTGTTGAATCCACAAAAAGAGTATATAGCCGTTGGTGGAATGATGAATGTACAAGAGAGCACCGACGACGTAAGGCAGCTTGGAAGCAGCTCTTACATAATCAATCCCCACAAAACTGGGCCGATTATAAATTCATTGCTGCGGGCTTTAAAAGAACGGTAGCTCAAGCTAAACAAGATTATGACAAAAGACATTATGAATACCTGTCGAAGCCTAAACATATGAAAGCACTGTTCCGATATATGAGAGCTCGGAAAATCTTGCCATCACCAGTTAATGTAGCTTGTGATAATCTGTCGGCACAAGAAATGACCACTACCTTAGAGGCAATAGGTAAAGGTCTGGAAAGCAGATTCACTTCAGTAGTGCCAAACAACTGGCACAAGTCTACGACAAGGTCTGACTTTGAAGAAGTGACACAGACTGAAGTATCCAACGTGATTAAACATTTACCCTGTGCATCTCCTGGCCCAGATGGGATCACAGTAGCCATGATTAAAATTCTGTTCAATTTATCGCCTCGAGACGTCGCCAATGTTATTAACTACTCCTTAAAAAACTCATGGGTGCCGCAGGATTGGAGAATAGCAAAGGTGATTCCTATACTAAAAAATCCGGGTGGAGGATTAACAGTCGATAATATCAGACCAATCTCTCTAACATCTAACATGGTCAAACTAGTAGAGAGGGTCCTTCATAGCCGAGTAAGTATCTGGATGACAGACAATTTAGTAATAAAACCGAACCAAATCGGCTTTCGTAGTGATTTCTCAATTTGGTGTGCCCATGCTGATTTAGAGAGCCGAATACAGCTCGCGCGTAAAAGAAGGCAATACGCTGCTCTAGTAACGCTTGACATAGCCAAGGCGTATGACAGTGTGGAGCACTTCATATTGTTAAATACGCTAGAGAGATTGAACTTCCCACAATATTTTATTGAGTGGGTGGCAGAATTCTTAAAATCAAGAGAATTCTACTGCGTCAAGGATGGATGTTCATCATCTAGATTTAAACAAACGCGCGGAGTTCCCCAAGGAGCAGTCTTATCTCCAATATTATTTAATGCTTTAATGAGCACAATTCCAACAGATCAAGAAGTTACTGTCTACATTTATGCTGATGACATCGCACTCTTTGCTGCTGACTGTAATATTTACTCACTACAACTTAAATTACAAAGATATATTAACATGTTAGAAATTTGGTTGCAGTCGATTTCGTTATCGTTAAATGTCAACAAAAGCGCGCTCATGGCATTTCCGCTTGCAGAACCAATTTCAATTTCAATTCTATATAAACAGGAACCCATCCAGCAAGTAGACTCTATAAAATATTTGGGAATCATTTATAATGACAAACTTAACTGGAGTCCACACATAGAGTATATAACTACCAAAGCACAGCGGGCTTCAGGCTTACTACACAAGCTAAGTAACCGGAAATATGGATTACGGAGGCACACCTTGATAACGTTGTACAAGATGTACATGCGCCCCATCATGGAATTTGGCTGCATATTATTCTCGGGTGGCCCTGCTTATAAAACGAAACCTCTAGTCGTCTTGGAGCGAGAAGCACTGCGAATGTGTCTGGGACTCCCTAGATTTGTGGCTATCAACGTACTGTACCAGGAAGCGCGCCTGCCTACACTACTTTGTCGATTTCGAATTTTGACCGTACAAGCATTTTTAAAATTTTATAGCTTACCGGCAAGAAGATCTCAATATGCTTTTATCGCAAACCCAGACGCCTTCTTTCTTGCTCATTGGCCACGGTTTCACACACCTCAGATAATGTTTGTACAAAAAAATCTACAAAGTATAAATGTGAACATTAGAAATGTAATTGAGACTAATGACTCGAATTGTCATGTTATTATTGAGTATGATGATATATTCCCCCAAAACGCCAAATTACAATCCCTCAAATTTTTAAATAACATATTATTAGATTACTTGGAGCATGCAAAAACTAAAAATATAATAGCCACAGATGCTTCCGTAAATAATCAAAAGGCAGGTGTAGGCATTGCGTCTGATTTGCTTGACTGGTCCTTTTCAGTGAGACTGCCTGATTTTACTCCAGTTTTTGAAGCGGAGCTCTTGGCGATTATTTTAGCTCTTCGAAAACTTCCATCAAATCAAAACAACGCAGTAATAATGACGGATTCTCTTTCAGTTTGTGCAGCTCTGACGGCTTCAGAGAACTCTCGAATCCTAAGCACATTCAAAACATTAGTACCCCCGCAGTTGAGACTCCTGAGATTACTATGGGTTCCGGGACACTGTGGATTAAGATTAAATGAATTGGCCGATTCCTTAGCACGAGCCGCACTTGATGGGCCAGTTTTGTCCATACTGCCAGATGTTGAATATATCACGGCAATAAGATATCGAAAATCAGCAATCTCCACTGATACGATAGAAAAAGTAATTACACGGACAGACTATAACCACCTCATGTTTCCATGGCAACACCACTGGAGTCAGTCCAGAAAGCTCGAAGTCTTAATTACTAAATTTCGATGTCGTGTCCCCCCTCTAAACCTGTATCTACACAGAGCTGGTCAGACAACATCACCACTCTGCGCATTCTGCGGAGAAATGGAATCACTAGATCATTATTTTTTGTATTGTCGCCGCTACGAGATACTTAGAAAAAGGTTACTAGTTATGCAAATTCGGAAAATAGGCCTTAGATTAACGGTGGAAACGGCGCTAAGCTTTGGCGCCTCAGCTTTGGGACATTGCAACAGGGATGCTTTCAATGCCGTTTGCAATTATATTCAGGCAACCAAGCGTATACCATTGTGACCTTCAATCAAAAAAAAAATTATTTATTACTCCCCAGGGCAGAGTGAAGTGAACGCAGCTGAGTGCTAATCATAACACCTCAAATCTCAAAATTGCTCAAATTGATTCTTTTTTTTTTCGTTTGCTCTTTTTATGTTGCTTTTATTTTTACATTAATCTCATTATAACACCAATTCATTAAACATTGTTAAAATGATTACAGAAAAACTGCACTACACTTTCTTGGCCAATCCCCCTGAGTGGGTATGAGCCAGCCTCCCAGGGAAACAAAACAAAACAAAACAAAACCCCCGCTCTGGAAAACAAACCCAACCGACGCGCTTGGTTAGAGCCCTGTTCCTCAGACGTCAATAAAGCTTGTCGACACCCCTGGAGCGACGTGAAAATTGGTGGAGGTGCAGGGTAATCTGTCTAACGAGTCGTGGATGCGAGACAGCGGTACACGTCCTTTTTAGTCGCGCTGTTCAGCTTCCGGTAATCGACGCAAAAACGTAGCGTTCCGTCTTTCTTCTTGACTAGGACGACCAGAGAGGACCACGCACTGTTGGAAGGCTCGATGATGTCGTCGTCAAGCGTTTCTCGAACTTGCGTACGAATGGCTTCTCGTTCCTTCGCTGACACGCGGTAAGGCTGTTGGTGTACTGGGTGGGCGTCGTCGTTAATGATGATTCTCTGCCTAGTGATCAAAGTCTGGCGCACCTTAGAGGAAGTAGCGATGCACGACTTAAATTCAAGCAAGAGTTTTCGCAGTGCTGTCTGATTTTCTGGTGTGAGGTTAGAATTAATACTGATGTTGTTTAGAGACGTATCGGCGGCCTCCACTGCGTCCGACGAGAAGCAGATGGGAACGGTTCCTAATTCATCTGCAAACGCTAACGAAGTGCCACAGAAAAGGTGTCGGTGTTCGTTGCTGAAATTTGTAACGAGCAGGTGAGATCGGCCATCACGTAGCTGTATGACACTCCTAGCCACAAAAACACCAAGAGTCAGGAGGTGTTCAAAATCACTTTCTGCAATCGCTTCACCATGTCGCAATCCACAGCATGTGACGTCGACTATAACACTGGCTCTTGGAGGAAGCGTTATACTTACAGCAGAAACACGAAGAACGTCGGCAAATTGTTGGTCGTCCTGCTTGTCGATCGCTCGGTCGGCTGAGAAGGTGATGCGATTCTCTTGAAGATCAATGGCAGCTCCATACTCCTGCAGGAAGTCGACACCATGAATAACGTCGCGTGAACATTCACGGAGCACAAGGAAACTTGCTACAAAAGTACAACCGCAGACCCGAACTCTACTTGTGCAAGCTCCAGGCGGAGAGACGGTGTGGCCACCAGCCGTTCGAATCACGGAGACATGCCAGGGCGTGATTACCTTATTTAGTAGTCTGGTCATTTTCCCGCTTAGTATCGAATAGTCAGCCCCGGTATCAACTAAGGCACCTACTGCATAGCCGTCCATCAGCACCGGTATATGCAGAGAAAGCCGCACATATCGCTCAGTCGAATCTACACCCTTTTCTGTTAGCGTCAATCGGAGGACTTCAGCACGTCGACTGCCAGCGACCTCGCCTCCAAAGGTCGCAGGCGTTAGTTTTCCCGGCAGTGACTGGGGGACCGTGCGCTAGCATGGCGCTGGGGCGAAGATGAAAAGCGCCTCGGCGACGGTGAGTGCGACTGCCATCCAGGAGGCGGTGGCATGCGCTGGTCAGCCAGGTAGTCCTCAATGTCCCGGGGTCGCTGGCCATACCGAGGAGGCACTGAATATACTGAAAAGCCGCGCAGCCCGAGGCGCCAGTATGGACACTGGCGGTACAAATGGTCCACTTCACCGCGGTGGAAGCACAGAGTTCGGTGATCAGGAGTGCGCCAAACATCATGTTTCCGAGGCGAAGCGCGTCTGTCGTCAAGGTAGTGTGCTGGTGGCTCCGCAAGAAGTGGGGGCGTGCGTGTGTTCTCGTAGTTAAGGTCCCTAGATGAAACAAGGTAGCGTCACTCATTGTTCTCGAGCCGTCCTCCTCACTCTCTCGATTACTCCTCTTTTTCTCTGCCATCCGCGTCTGTAATTGGTGCATTACTTGCACGTGATCTTGCAAATGGCTGGTGGTGTTATTTATTATTAAGCAAAAGGTTCAAAACGAGTACGCATGCGCATATGGATCCAGCCGGATTCTCGCCGTGACCAAAGGCAAAATCGTAGCCAGAACATAAACTGAAGAGGAGGAGCGTTTCGGTGTGCGCTAAGTCGACCAAGATCGTTTCGCCATGCTCGTTCAATGCAACATCTGCGTTTTTCAGCAATGCTGCGTTGCCGTAAACAACAGAAAATAGTTTCGCTCTCTTCAACTTACCTCGTGCTTTCCGAGATGAAGCGCGCCATGAAGTGCAACTATGAACCATTTCCCGCGAATGCTTTCGTGCAACTCCGTCAACGTATGTCGACGCGGATCTGCGAAGCGAGTTCACTTGTCGGTTTTTATTGAAACGCCAGGCGCGCGTCTAATGGGCGTCTAGTGCATGCCAGTTGGTACAAATACATGTGGGTATGCACGTATACAGAGCAGCTGTAGGTTGTAATCAACGCACCTTCAGAAACACTTCCCTCTTGACCAGTTCCCGCTTGAGCCGAAACGCGCTGCTTCGAGACACCTCACCAGTAGAACTCTCACTTTTCAGATTGTTCCCAGCACCGCATCAGAATTACTTGGCATCACGATTGTCCAAATGGGCACATTTAAAAAAAACGTCATCGCAGTGCTGCTGGACGAGGGTTCGTACCAGTCTGGTCGTAGTTTTTTTCTTGCGTGTGCACAAGCCGGTTGTAATCAATCGTCACAACGTTACGCCCTGTGGCCACTTACAGGATCCAGCAAGAAGCACGTTCGCTGTGTCACAGCACGAACAAAACACAATCGGAGAAGTGGACTAGTTAGAACTGGACAAAATACCGCGGCCGTGGAACTAAAATGTACTACGCGAGACGCCATGGCTAGTGGTGCAAAGTATAGAACTGCACAACGTTGCCGGTTGAGTAACGCACATCCCGCTTGCTCTTGTGTTGTGCCGTTCATGTTCATAAAGGTAACTGTTTATTTTACGTCTTATTTCGTTCCATTTTGTTTGATTTACATCTATTCACCGTAGCAACAGAACCCAAACATTCGCTTTTGGATGAAAGTTTTAAACCTTCTAGGGGTCGCTTCAGGAACATAGGCGAAGAGGAAAGGGAAAGTTGTTGCTACCTTGGAAACTTGTTTCATCTAGGGACCTTACTCGTAGTACCGTAGAGGCTGCGCCGACTGAAGCGAAACCGTAGGAAGTGCCTGAACAAACAGCGGGGAAGAGGAAGCTGGGCGCTTCAACGCTTCCGCATAGGTCGCACGGTGGTAGTCAGCCGGGGCGGGTGTGGCGTTATCCCGACTCACAGGGTCACGAAGGACATGATAGAGCTCGTCCTTGACGACGATTGCAATGGAACTCACCGTAGGTAGTGGTGGTGCGGCAGCCTTTTGCAGCTCCTCGCGTACTATAGAGCGGATAAGGTCGCGCAGACACTCGGAGTTGCTCCCAATAGTCGTGAGAACTTGAGCAGTGGACGTGTTCACTTGCCGCTCATACAGGGTGGATGGATGCTCAAGCATCTTTTACATCGTGACGGCTTCGGACAAAAACTCGGCGACCGTGTTCGGAGGGCTCCGTACAAGGCCAGCAAAAGCTGCTCCTTAACTCCCCGCATCACGTGACGCAACTTCTTTTCCTCTGTCATACTCGAATCAGCCCGTCAGAACAGGCGCGTCATATCTTCCACATAGGTCATGACAGTTTCATTGGGCATCTGGATGCGGGCCTGGGTCACTCTCTCCGCTCGTTCGTGGCGATCAGCACTTCTGTAAGTATCCAACAGCCGGCGGCGGAATTCGGGCCACGATGTCATCTGTTCCTCATGATTCATGTACCAGCTACGTGCTCCATCCTCCAAATAGAAGCACACACGCCGTAGTTTGGCCGCGTCGTTCCAGTCGTTCAAAGCAGGCACGCACTCGAAGTCGACCAACCAGTCCTCGACGTCTTTGAGCTCGGTGCCATGGAACGGTGTCGGAACCTGGGGACTTTCGAGGGTGTACCGAGTCACCGTGGGATTTTCCGTACCTGTTAAAGTGGTTTGAACGGACGTGTTCATATTACTGGTATGAACTGTAGGTCAGCTTCGGGTAGTGATCCCCTGATCCTGCGGCTTGTCCGATGAACGGGAATGTTTGCTGTGTTGGGGCTGGCTGGTCCCGACGAAGCAGAAGAAGACGGCCGACGGAGACGAACGTGGCCGACGGTGACGCCGACCAGCCCGAACACGCGGGTTGGCGCGAAGCGCCGAAGAGAAGAACAACAACCACACTCCACGGTTACCCAATGCACACTTCTTTTATTTTACAGTCACCTTGAAATCCTGGATGCCAGAGCGGCGCCCCCTGGCATCCTCACATGTCATTCCGAAACAGAAACCGAGAACCCAGAACACAACAATCATCCCCTCCTCGAAAGAAGTTCACCTATACACTGTTTATACTTATACATGATCGGTGCCAACGTATTATACAAGGTATGTATGTTAGAACACATGAAAATTCGGAGCACGGCACACCGAACTCACTCATTATGAGTCCTGAAAATGCACTGAAAAAATGTACAGTGGAAGTCCTGAAAATGCACTGAAAAAAAACTGTACACAACTCAGTACAATATTGATTTGGATAAATTGGACCTTTTCAAAGAACAATAATGTTCACGAACAGTAATGAACAAGAGTTCTACATCACGCAGTCTTCGAAACGACGCGGCTTCTGCCGCTTCCACTTAGGGCGGGCCCTTTTGGGTGTAGAATCAGGTGTCTCTGCACCTTGGTCACTTGTGCTCTGATGTAACACATCAAGAGCAGTAGAAGATTGTGAAGGCTCTGAACGAGCGTTAAAATTCACGGTCTCATCAGAGCTCGCAGCATGAGCTTCGAAAGAACTTTGTGGACTGGAGTCGGGTTCAAGGGTCTCAGCAGTATTTGAAGGTTCGAAGTGAACCATAAGACTTGGTGTACTTGAGCCAGCGACACCGACTGGCAACTCCTCCTCCCTTGAAGAAGAAACGCCTGTACATGGAGGCCACATGTAACAGTCTGATGCATAGTTGAAAGGCGTGGACGAAACTTGATGGGGAAGACTTTTAGGTGTTGGAGGCGAATCCGTATGAAAAATAACAAGGCGCGAAGCATTTCAGATGTTACCATCACTTAAGCGAAAAGAAGTGGGGCTAACCTGGCCCAGGACTTTGAAAGGACCCCGATACTTGGGGCGCTTGCCTGGTACACGAACCTTGACTAGATCGCCAGTGCGAACTTTGGACTGCTTTGCACCTTGACGGGTGTCGACATACTTTTTCATTGCTTGTTGATGAGAAAAAAACCCTGGTACGGATTTGATCAGGAGAAGACACTGCTATGTTACGTGGCAAAAAGACTATGTCGAGAACAACTCGCGGTTGCCTACCGTGAAGAATTGTGGTGTGAACCTGTACGAAGCTAAACATTCAGTCAAGACTTGCTTGAGGGGATGGTGCTCTAATTGGGTGATCTGGATATGTTCCTTCAGAACGCTATTAAAGCGCTCGATTTGCCCATTTGATTGGGGATAGAAAACTGATGACCTCAAGTGCTGAATTCCTCGTTGTGAAAGAAAAGCCTCGAAATGTTGGGACTGAAACTGTGGACCATTGTCCGTAACTATGGCATCAGGAAAACATTCCCGGCTGAAGATTGAAGACGGAAACTCAATGATGACCTCAGAAATAACCGCACGTGTGAAACAAAGCTCTGGCCATTTGGAATGGTAGTCGATGAGAGAAACGATGAACCGGGCATTTTGCGGAACATTATGCAAATAACCGATGATGTCCATGCAGAGTTTCTGCCAAGGCCGATCAGGCCACTAGACTGGCTGCAACAGAGAAAGGGAAGGTTTAGCAAACTTGTCAGCTGCCTGACATATATGGCATTTGTAAACTGAATGATCGACCTGCTAAGGCCGGCCACCAGTACCTGTCTCGGAGATTCGGTGCGGACAGTGCCTGGATGGGCCTCATGGGCAAGCTGTTTAGCTTGTTACGGAAAGAAGCAGGGGAAATCACGCGTTCATCGCGGAAAATCAAGTCCTCGACACAAGACAGTTCTTGTCAGACTGCGAAGTAAGGCAAGAATTCAGAAGCAAGAGCCCATTTGGAAGACCATCCTTCACGTAAATATTTGAGAACTTGAGACAAAGTGGAATCTGCAGCTGTAGCTGCCTGAAGCTCAGCTTTAGTAATGCAGGAAATAACTATTGAAAAAACTTCCTCATCCAGCTCTTCAGTAACCGGTATCGTAGAGGAAGGCGTGACAGTACATCAGAAACCAGGTTATTAGAACCTTTACAATATTGAACACTGAAATTATAATACATGAGTTTGGCACACTAACGGGAAATGCGAATGGGGCAGCGGCCTTCGGATCCTGCAGAAAGGAGAGCAACTAGTGCTTGGTGATCTGTACGTAATGTGAAGTGCCAGCCCCACAAGTAAACATGCCTTTTCTCACAGGCAAAAAGACACGTGAGAGCTTCACGCTCTCCTACTGAATATCTGCGTTCAGCAGGGGTCAACGTACGAAATGCAAAAGCGATAGTGATCAGCTGATCACCTCTGAGTTGTTGAAACACTGCTACCAGTCCAACATCGGACGCATCTGTCATGATGACGATGGGAAGCTTCTCATTGAAAATACTAACAGCTGGCTTTGAGGCCAGTATTGACTTAACTCGAATGAAGCTCTGCTCAGCTTCAGCTTACGAGTTAAAAGGCTGTGCTTGTCGAAGCAGAGTACGCAGTGGTTCAATAACATCAGCATAGTGGGGGACAAACTTGGCATAATAACCAACAAGACCTAAAAAAGATTGCAAGGTTTTGGCATCAGTAGGCCGTTGGGCATTGACAATGGCCTGAAATTCAGATTCAACAGGTGTCAAGCCACGGGAACTGACATTATGTTCTATAAATTGTAACTCATTCACAGAAAAAATGCACTTGTTATTAAGTTTCATACCACATTCACTGATGCGGTTGAGAACAGTATGCAAGTTAGCATCGTGCTCTTCTCGAGTACGTCCCCACACCAAAACGTCATCCAAGTAACAAAGGGCGCCATTACAACCCTTAAGAATAATTGACATCATTTTCTGAAACACTGTAGGGGCAGACGCAAGCGCGAAACACACGCGGCGAAACCGAAACAAGCCTTCATGCGATACAAATGTGGTTAATTCTCTACTGCACTCCGAAAGTTCAACTTGGTGATAAGCGGACTTGAGGTCCAGCTTGGAGAAACATACCTCTCCGGAGAGCTGATTAAGCAGTTGTTCAATGTGAGGAAGTGGAAAACCGTCTACGACGATCGCCTTGTTCGGTTCTCGTAAGTCGACACATAGTCGAAGGGATGCATCTTTTTTCTTGACGACGACCAGTGGAGAAACCCAGTCGGAAGCAGAGACAGGCTAGATGATTCCACTGGCTTGAAGGCGAGACAGTTCCGCAGAGACTTGCTCACGAAGAAGAAGAGGAATGCGGCGCAGCTTGGCACGCACAGTGCACACACCTGGTTGACGCATGGCTTTATGCACAAAACCGCGCATACAACCCAGTTCACGGGTGAACAGGTGGTGGAATTCAGAAGGCGCGTTGACCGGGAGCTTGGACGTCGACTTGAGCACACGTCATAGACGCACTGACGATGTTGATGGACAAAGCCCTGATGGCACCACGTCCCAAAAGCGAGCTGCCATTGGAAGTTACATAAAAATTAATGGAAGCAGTGCGACTGCGATAAGAGACCTGAGCTGTAAAATGACCTAAATTATCAATCGTTTCCTTGGAATGTGTTTGTAGAACGACGTGTGAAGGCAAGAGCCGAATGTTGGGAAAAATGACTATGAACGTCAGCGGCACTAATTAAAACGACTGATGCACCAGTGTCTACGATTAATGACAAGGGCACATGGCCCACTGAAGCTACGATGCTGGGCTCGGACGTAGTGTGGAGGCCATCCACATTCAAAACAGTTACCGTATTGGTCTGTGCAGTGCTCGAAGGAGCGGACGAAGAAACTGGTTAAGGAAGATTTGCTGGACGGGAATTGCATACGGACTGAAAATGTCCAATTTTTCCGCACGCAAGACAAGTGCGGTTTCTCGAGGGACACTACGCAAAATTGGCTAAATGCCGAGCCGATCCGTAACGAAAGCAATCCGCGGTTGCGCTTGGAGAAGAAAATTGCGAACGCGAGTTAGGAGCTCGGTTATGTTCCTGAAAACATGAATTTGGCGGAATGGGGTCGCCATATTGCCGGCTTCCTCGCCCCCGCGACTCAGAGACGCCATCATGTTGGCCGCCACGGAAGGACTGTGCAGGCGGGCGTCCATGTTGGCTGCCGCGCCAAGACAAAGATGAAGGGCCGTCGTGTTGACGCGTCTCGTGAAACAGAGCCGCCGTCTTGGCCGTCCGCAGCAGAAATTTGCTACACTGATTGCGGAGCGAACTGCTCCAACTGGGAGCGAATAAGCTCGTCCTCTCGCGCAATCGAGAGGGCTTCGGATAATGAAATTGATGAGCCTTTTTGTAGCATGCGGCAGCGGACGTTTTGCGAGGCTACCCCGGTGAAAAGCTGATGGCGGATCATATCGTCCTCGAGCGCGCCGAAGCCGCACGACGCGGCGAGCATTCGAAGAGAAGTAATGAACTCGACGACTGGCTCGCCAGGCAATTGTCGCCTTTCTTGGAATTTTACGCGTTCGAGATAATCGCACGAGACATCTTTAAAATGCTCATCGAAAAGAGCAACAGCATTCTTGAAGGCATCGCCCGACGCTGGCGTCGGCGACGCGTTGGTGGCATCAAAAGTATAGAAGAGATTTAACCTGGCAGGACCCAACGCGTTGAGCAGCGGGGCCTTGCGACGCCCGGGCTTGCTGGCGTCCTCCCCGGCCACGTCTGCGTAGGCCTTAAACACCAATTTCCAGTCCACCCACGGAAGTGGCGGTTCTCCGGGCGAATGAAAAAATAGGGGAGGTGGAATAGGAGACGCCATTTCAAGCAAGAAGAATGGAGGGGTGCAGACAAGAAGAAAATGACGCCAGTACACTGTTTGAAGAAGACGACAGAGGCGGCGTAGCTGAATGAAGAAGGAATGAAGCGACGCAGCACGCGGCAGCCACCTTGCTGGGAACAAAGAGCGTCTAGGGTTAGCAGGGTAGGTCCGTTAGAAACAAGAAAAAGACGAACACGGAGAACGAAATGGGTTCTTACACGTCTTCGTCGCCATTGCTGTATTGGAGCTGGCTGGTCCCGACGAAGCAGAAGAAGAAGACAGCCGACGGAGACGAACGTGGCCGGCGGTGACGCCGACCAGCTCGAACACGCGGGAAGAGAATAACAACTGCACTCCACGGTTACCCAACGCACACTCCTTTTATTTTGCAGTCGCCTTGAAATCCTGGATGCCAGAGAGGCGCCCCCTGGCATCCTCACATGTCATTCCGAAACAGAAACCGTCAACCCAAACAGTGTTGATTCGCACTGGGCTTGTTGTGCCGCTTTTAAAGGGTCTGAAACATCCGTTAGGTGCTACCCAGCACCTCCACCAATTGTCACGTCGCTCCAGAGCTGTTTACAAGGTTTATTGACGTCTGAGCAACACAGCTCTAACCAAGCGCGTCGGTTGGGTTTGTTTGCCAGAGCGGGGGCACACGCGCACTTCTTTCTGTTTTTGTGGTGTGAGCATACGACCCACTACTAGAAGTAGGTGGCAATATTCCTCCTCAACAGAAACAGAAAGATCATCGTCCCGATGCTGTAAAGTTGTTGCAAAAACACCAAAACAAAGTAGCTTAAACAATGAAAAAGCGCACCAATAATCAAATGTTAAACGCGATACGTTCATCAATGATGAGGCGATTGTTGGAGCACAAACCAAAAGGAAGGACTCGAAATTCATACAGGCCATCAGGGGTCACAAAGGCCGTTTTCTCGCGGTCGCGCTCGTCAGCCTCAACGTGCCAGTACCCACTTTCTAAATCCAAAGAGGAAAAAAGTGGGCTAAACTATTTTTTGCTGAACCCTTTCCGTGAACTCTGTTCCATTTCTGAACCCTGACGTTGTTTTTCAGAGCACTCGCAACTCCAGTACATTAAGATGGCATTTTATTATAAGCTATACTTTCGATACGCACGTACTTAACGAAATAGTTAATGCCTCTTGAGGGCTCCCAATTTTACTCTGCGCTTCACTTAAGAACGCATCTTCCTGTAGAGGCAGGCAGCGGGAGGGAACGTCTACGACCGCCGCGCCATTCGTTTGCCGGCATTGCATTGAAAAGCTTCTTGGAAGTACTTAAAGCCCTTCACGGTACTAGCAAATCTCTGTTGTCCGCTTATCGGAGATAGTTCGCACAGGCTGTGGCAGTACGAGACGAAGAAGATTTGCTGTGTTGAATACTCCTCCAGCGACACGACGTGCTCGCCCCGCATGTTACTCTTGTTGAAGAGCATGTGCTCAACGAAGGCATCATAAGCGATTCGCAGAACTCGCTGCTCGGCGATCACGTCGCCGATGTCGTCGTGTTCACGGTGGTGAACCAACCAGTAACGAATCCTGCGCCGATAAAAAAGAAGTATTCTAGCGGTAACTTTTAAATCCAATCGGCTCAACATAACGTCACGATTAAAGTTTCGCAGCGGATGCAACTGACAGGGCAGACAGTTTCGTACTTGGCACTAAAATAAGAAAAACACTCGTGTTACGTCATGCGCTTGCTTCAATTTGCGCTTAAGTTGAGTCTATTGAGACCTGTGAAACAAAGCACCGACTAGCGGTGGTGTTGTGGGCGCATGTGCATGGAATACTGTTCTCAAGGCCACTGTCGTGCGGCAGGTACTGTGCCGGATAGACGAGTAGGTGTCCTAGTGTCCGTCTTGGAAAACATCAACAGAAGTTGTATAAGGCAGCGTGCGTTGATCATCACACGCGTGTGTACGGGAGTAGAGGGGCAGGGGTGGGGGCGAGAATGCCTCCTGTAGTCCCCCAGAAAAGGATACGCAATTCAGCCATATACAGTTACTTAATAGGGGGGTGGGGCGCTGCGATGAACCCCCCCCCCCCTGAAGGGGAATCGGGAATCCTGCGCACGCCTACAGCCATGATTGTGATCTTTTCTCGCATTGCAAAGCGTTTACTAAATAGACAGCTAGTGCAATCAACTTCTTCGCAACTTTTTGGCTTCTGCAGTTTTATATGGTTAAACAATCACGCTATAACAATGGTCGTATATTCGTAATTATGTTTATTTCATTGGGGGGGAGAGATAATGCGTTTATTGTAAAGAATACGCTCCAGTTTTCGAAAGCTTTAGGGGGAATTGGCACAATTCTTCGATTATCCTTTCAGAAACTCCTCAGAACGTGTTGAATTCTTGGCTGCACTGCAATCGTCCCTTCTGTCTTATGATTCCATTGTCATCAAGGTAGACTTCGTGTCCATTTTTTTCAAATAATTGAGTGTTTGAATAGGCCTCACCCTTTGTTTGTCTCAGTGCTATTCGGGTCTGTCTTATCTAGTATTTCTCTGCATTTGTTACCTCTTTTCCTGTGAACGGCCCTTTGTGATTTTCCTTTCTTGTGTTGTTTATGAATCTGTACACCCATGCTGTCACTCTTATAAGCCATCCGTATGATGAATACCATTTTGTGGTCACTGCATCGTACCTTGCCAATCACTTCCACATCCTGCACGATTACAGGGTGTGCACTCATTATAAAGTCTATTTCGTTCTCATTTTCGCCATTAGGGCTCCTCCATGTCCCCTTGCGGTTTTCTCGTTTTCGGTTATGGATAGGATAGTTAAAATAGCGGAGGAGTTTTACAGAGACCTGTATAGTAGCCGAGACAACCACGGCCTTAATATTATAAGAACTAGCAGTAACCCAGATTACACCCCACTAGTAATAATAGAAGAAGTCAGAAAAGCTTTGGAGAGCATGCAAAGGATCAAAGCAGCTGGTGAGGATCAGGTAACATCAGATCTGCTGAAAGATGGAGGACAGATTGTGCTAGAAAAACTAGCCACCCTGTTTACAAGGTGTCCCCTGACGGGAAGAGTACCAGAGTCTTGGAAGAACGCTAACATCATCTTAATACATAAGAAAGGAGACGACAAGGACTTGAAGAATTACGGGCCGATCAGCTTTCTCTCTAGTATACAAGCTATCTACAAAGGTAATTGCTAACAGAGTAAAGAAAACATTAGAATTCAATCAACCAAAGGAACAAGCAGGAATTCGAACAGGCTACTCAACAATTGACCACATTCATACTATCAATCAGGTAATAGAGAAATGCTCAGAGTATAACCAACCACTATACATAGCCTTCATAGATTACGAGAAGGCGTTTGATTCAGTAGAAATATCAGCCGTCATGCAAAAACTGCGGAATCAGGGCGTAGATGAAGTATATATAAACATTCTGAAAGAAATCTACAGGGGATCAACTGCTACCATAGTGCTTGATAAAGAAAGCAACAGAATCCCAATCAAGAAGGGTGTAAAGCAGGGGGACACCATTTCCCCAATGCTATTTACCGCGTGCTTACAGGAGGTTTTCAGAAGCCTAGAATGGGAACATTTAGGGATAAGAGTCAATGGAGAATACCTTAGTAACCTGCGCTTCGCCGATGACATTGCGTTGCTGAGTAACTCGGGGGATGAATTGCAACTCATGATTATGGAGTTAAACAAGGAGAGCAGAAAGGTGGGTGTTAAAATTAATCTGCAGAAAACGAAAGTAATGTACAACAACCTCGGCAAGGAGCAGCGCTTCGAGATAGGTAATAGTGCACTTGAAGATGTAAAAGACTATGTCTACTTAGGGCAGGTAATAACCGCAGAGCCGAACCACGAGATTGAAGTAACTAGAAGAATAAGAATGGGGCGGAGCAGATTCGGCAAGCACTCTCAAATTATGACAGGTAGATTGCCACTATCCCTCAAGAGGAAGGTATATAACAGCTGTATCTTGCCGGTACTTAGCTACGGAGCAGAAGCCTGGAGACTTACAAAGAGGGTTCAGCTTAAATTGAGGACGACGCAGCGAGCAATGGAAAGAAAAATGGTAGGTGTAACCTTAAGAGACAAGAAGAGAGCAGAGTGGATTAGGGAGCAAACGGTGGTTAAGGATATTATAGCTGAAGTCAAGAAGAAATGGACATGGGAGGGCATGTAGCGCGTAGACAGGATAACCGCTGGTCATTAAGGGTAACTGACTGGATTCCCAGAGAAGGGAAGCGGGTTAGGGGGAGACAGAAGGTTAGGTGGGCAGATGAGATTAAGAAGTTTGCGGGTATAAATTGACAGCAGTAAGCACAGGACCGGGTTAACTGGCGGAACATGGGAGAGGCCTTTGTCCTGCAGTGGACGTAGTCAGGATGATGATGATGATGATAATGAATAACTTTCAATTTCCAAGATTGGCTCAATTTGGGCTCGTCCTATGCATTGGTGACATTGTGTTTTATGCTGGTCTTCCACGTCTGTATTTGTGCCAATTATGCTTACTAAGTTCTTTTCCAGTAATGTTATCCATTCGGGACCGTTCCACTATAACTTTGACGTTATAATGCCTTTGCGCTTATTCCTCGTGTAAGTAGGTCAGCAGGGTTGTAGTCACTCTGAACGAATGACCAGCTTGCTTGAAGTGTTTTTTCTCTAATTTCTGCGATTTTGTAGGCAACAAACCAATCCCTTTTGCTTGTTCCCTTGATCCAGTGAAGCACAATCATCGAGTCCGTCCAGCAGTGTATTTCCTGGATTCTTCCGTAGAAGTGCCCTTTGATGTAGTCGCATAATCTTGATGCTACCACCGCTGCCATCAGTTCAAGTCGCACCAATGTCAGCCCTTTAATTGGAGCTACGCGGCGTTTTGCTGTTACCAGCCTTGATTCTTTGCTTCCATCGTGGTATACTGCTATCAAGTATGCTGCTGCTCCGTATGCTAATGGGCTCGCGTCGGCAAATACATGCAGCTTGTATGCTTGTACTGGTTGATTCTTGCTTGCGTAGCATCGTGGGATTTCTAGAACTCGAAAGTCCTCCGATTCAGACATAAGGTTCTTCCATTTGTCGCATTCATCTTTAGGGAGCTGGTCGTCCCAAGTGACATTCGTTTTCCACAGTCTCTGCAGTCCTATTTTCGCGCGTACTGTGAATGGTGACCACAAACCGAGTGGGTCAAATATCTTCGCTGTGGTTTGTAACACAGCCCTTTTTGTCAAGTGCGTTGTATCTGTTAATAAATTCCACTTTTCCATAGGGAAGCAAATCATGTCCTTTGAGTGTTTCCATATCAAGTCCAGAAGCATTGTAAATCCTTTAGATCGGATATCTATGTGTGAATCGTCCCTTTCATTTTCATCAATTATTTTGTTTAATCGCTATTCATTCGATGTCCATTTTCTCGAATTCATCACTGCCTCTATGAACACTTGCTTTGCCTCTTTGTACAACTTGACTGCTTCATCAAGCGTTGCTGTTCCCAAAATGACATCATCCACGAAGATCGCTTTCTGCAGTGTCCTTGTCGTATCAGAAAACCGGTATTCCACTTATTTCAAATGGTGTCTAATCGTAGCTGCCAGTATAAACGTGCTCGGTGTTGTTCCGAACGTTACTCTTGCCATGCGCCATGTTTGCACATTCATTAACCTTCCTTCAGTGTCATGCTTCCACCACAGAAATCTCATTGCATCTCTATCCTCTTAATGTATAGAGATTTGTAGAAATGCCTTTTCAACATCTCCAACTAATGCCACCTTTTCTTTTCCGAAATAATGAGCAGCGATAGCATGTCCTCATTCAAATTGGGTCCTGCCTCTAGGTTCTCGTTTAAAGACATGCCTTTCCGAGAATGTGATGGGGCGTCAAACACTACTTGAACCTTTGTTGTGGCTCGGTCCTCTCTAATGATCGCATGATGTGGCATATGGTAGCAAAGTGCATTTGGCTGCTCTGATGGCTCTTGGACCTCCGCTGCGACTCCTAAGGCCATATATTTTGATATAGCTTTGTCGTAGCGATACAGCATGTCTTCATTTTTTGCAGCCTTTTAGTCAGTTGCTGTTGTCTTTTTATCGCATTTTCCTTGTTGCTTTCCAAGTTTACGTCCTGTTTCCATGGCAAGCTCACTTAATAGCGACCATTTCATTGTATAATCTTGCTCTCGAATTCTTCGACCACTTCATTTTCAGTGTTATCCAAACTATTTCTCGTGATCCCCATTGACTCCAAGCTCCAGAACTTCTGTAGCTTTTGCTGGAGTTCTGTCTCCGCAGCTTCGACCTTCAGAACCATGACAGCTTGATTATGTGTTTGTTATGTCTTGCTTTGCTCTGATGGCCCTTGCAGTACCCATCCCAGTATCGTTTCTACAGCCATCAGTCCATCCTCGATTCTTTGAGTTCTACCAGTAAAGAATTCTCAATATCAGTCTGAGCCGATCAGTAGTTCTACAGAATTTGTTGCAGTCGTCTTGGACCTGTGATAAGCCACTTGCATATTTAGCTGTTTTATTTTCTCGCTGAGTTTCTTAGTTAGAGTGGGTATACAACTGTGCGAGATAACGTCGACTTGTAACGCTTCAATCACTGTTGTCGTGCTTGTTTCTCGTTATCCTACAGTCACTTGCACCACGTTCATTAGTTTGACCTTTTCGTCTCCTCCAAATGAACCAATCGTCAGCCTTTCCTGTCGCAACACCTTCGCACCTATTTCTTTCGCTAATCCCGCTTCAATAATTGAACATTGAATTCCGCTGTCTAATAACAAACGGCAATGTCGGCCACATGTTTCTCCTTCTACGCACGCTACAGCCGTCTGCAAAAGCACAAACTTATGCTTGATATTTTCGGTTGCTTGTAGCGTAGACGTCGTCACTTCGGCTTGCGCTGTTGAGACTAGCTCTGCCCTTGTTTTCTGCATCACCGTTCTACACACTGACGTGGCATGTCGTCCGTTGCATTGCTTGCATTTTACTTGGGCCATGCACATGCGCGCAGTGTGGTTTGGTCGCGTGCATCTGAAGCATGTTCTATTTTCGGTAAGCATAGCTTTCTTTTCATTCATTGGATTGCTCCTACGACAGTTTTTGGTTGCGTGGGTTTTCTGCTTGCAGAATAAGCATATTCTGTCCGCTGAGCTATAGAAGCTTGAAGTTGTGCGCATCTGTCCGCTGTTCTCTCTTGGTTTTGCAGTTATCCTCTCTTGTTCACGCTGTGTTTCTTCACGAAAAGCCGCTTGCTCTCTTAAGAATAACATAAGCCTGTCCAGCTTTGCCTCGCACGCTTTTCCCGTTGCGTAGTTTTGCTCGCCGTTTTCTGAAGCTGAGCTGTTTCTCATAGCCTCTTTTGACTTGAACTGCACTGACACTTCTGGTGGAATTGCTCTTTTCAATACCGGTAACATCGGCGCATAGCTCTCGGTTACCGCTTTTAGTGACTTGAGTGCCAATATGTTAACTTGCACTCTCTGTACCAGCCTACTTAAGTCATCGGTATTTCGAACAGGCCTCACTTTCTCCAAACTCAATAGCTCATTCATGTGCATTTTAATGAAATGTTCTCGATTGCCGAACGTTTTTTGCAGTATTTTGATTGCGTTATCATAATTTTTCTCTGCTGAGTACTGAAGTCCTTCAATAGCAGCGGCAGCTTTTCCAGTTAGTGATGCTAACAAGTAATTGAACTTCTGTTCCTTGCTCATGTTCGGTCTCTGGTGAACTGCCGACTCGTACTGAGACCAAAAGCGGTTCCACTTCAAAGTTTTTCCGCCGAACTTTATCGTTTCAAGCTTTGGTAGCTTAACTAGTTCCGTTGCTTCTTGTCCTGTACTTGAGGGCGTCACCTGCCTTTTCCTATCGCTTGAATCTGATTGTTCAGGCTGTTGAAGTCTGATTTCTATTGCAGATAAGATCGTCGTTAATTTCATGTCGTACTCTATGACGCTTTCGAATTCAGCTTCGGCATTGTCTTCTGTTAGAAACTTTTCCATTTGCTCGTTCGCGCTCTTGAGACTGTCGCTTATTGCTTTAATCTGCGCCTGCGTTGTAAGAAGCTGCTCCCGGTTGGCTCCATCATTAATTTGCTGCTCGGCTGCGTTAATCAGTCGCGTGATCTGGGAGCGAAGCGCTTTCCTTTTCTTCGTTATCACTTCTTTGCTCATATTGAGGCGGTTAACAATGACTCCTTACTTGTCAATCGTTCGTTCTGATGCTCGTACTGTCCACCGTGGTCTCGTCGCTCGATCCAAATCGATCCTCTGCTCCTCCGCCGTTTTCTTCTCTGCTGCTCTGTGGCAGGTTCACCTATCTTGACGGCGAGGAGGTAGTATCCTGGTTCACGGCACCATTATTAAGACGATCGATACCAGGGACTGTTGTTGTTGTTGTTGTTTCCCTGTGCAAATGGCTCGTACCCAAAGAAGGGGATTGGCCGATTATAAGGTGAATTTGCCCTAAACTTTCAGCATTGCGTCATTCCTACAATTTTTTTGTAACTTAATTTTGATTTGAAATACCGATATCAAGTTTGCAGAAAAAAAGAAAAATAGTGAGACAGCAATTTAGCAAGAAAATCGTTTAGTCGCAGTGATGTATTCTTGAACGGCGAATAAAACATCTCTGTGGCTGAAACCCAGTGTAGAGGCTCCAAATGAAAGAAGATCAGGTTGTGATAGTTGCAAGCCCAGTCTTTGAAGAGGTGGTGCTAGTATGCTTTGCCTGAATAAATCGAAACGGCGACAATTTAATAAAAAATGACTGATCGTTTCCTCTTGATTACAGTAAATGCACATAGGGGAATTCAATATGCCTGATCTATGCAAGTAAAAATTGAGGGAGGTAACGCGGCAACGAAATTTCGTGATGACAACTTCCATCATCCTTGATTTAGTCAGTTCACTGCGCCAGGGAAATAACAAGTGTTTGTACTCTGGAGAAGCCGTCAGTGCAGGGTCAGATAAATTTTGCCTGATTTTAAGTGTGCGAAATCGCGCCACCGTAATGTATACTGTATGAGGGAAAATAGGAATAATTGGTGTCGAAAGGGATGCCTTCGCAAGAGAATCAGCTATTTCGTTTAACAACAAACCTTTGTGCCCTGGTGTCCAGATTAAATGAATACTTCGGAGTTGACAGGGGATCAACGATTTATAAAGTTTCACTATAGGTGAGTGACCAGATGCGGACAGAGAAGAGCACACTGATAATGAATCAGTTATGACTGCTACAACTGGAATGGAAATATTTACCTTTCGCAAAGCTAACATTATTGCCATGAATTCAGCCAGAAAGACAGGAAGAAAGTCCGGTAAGCGAAGTGAAAATGACCAATCAAGTACTGGGCAATATATTCCAACGCCTGATTTTTCATGTGATTGAGATGCGTCCGTTGCTATAATGACATTTGTTGGCAGAGTACTTAAATGGTCCTGCAATAAACCATTTAAAATGCCTGTAGGTAATAGCTTTGCGTGAGTTGGGAAGATATCATGGTAAACAATTTCTGAAGAATTTTGTTGCTCAGTTAAAGGAATCAGATCACGAACGTGTACATTTAGGGGCTCAAGTAACGATTGAACAAATACTATTTGTGGTTTGGTAAATCTGGGCCAATGCACGGAGAAGAATAGGTCAGGATTGGAAATAAAAATAATTTGTTCAGGGTTAAACGGTGCTTCATATAGTCGTAAAAAGGTCTGCACTGTAAGAATGTTAAAGCGACATAATAAGGTTGGTATTCGTGCTTCAAGGTATAACACTGCATTTGCAGTATACTTTGGAAGTCCTAAGCAGAGCCGTAAAGCCTCTCTTTCCAACAGAACGAGCGGCCGAAGTTTGTAGGCTGGCGCACCAGAAAAAAGAATGCAGCCAAACTCCAACACAGGTCGGACATACATTTTATATATAATCAAAAGTGCCTTTCTTCTCATACCTGATCTACAATTGCTCAACCTTCGCAATACGCCCATCGCGCGTACTGCTTTTGTCGCGATGTATTCAATGTGAGGGCGCCAATTTAGATGCTCATTATACATAACTCCAAGATATTTCAATGATTGTACTTGTGGGATATCTTGAAGCTTGTAATTAATAGATATGTGCACGGGATCTTTAATTGGAAAAACGAGAATAGCACATTTACCGGTATTCAGGTTCAACATCAATCCATCCAACCAATGTTCTATTTTATTAAGATATGTTTGCAAGATAGTGTAGAGACAGTGGAAGTCATGTGCCATAGCAAAGAAAGCAATGTCATCGGCATAAACATAGGTTTTCACTTCTGGATGAACGGGGATGGTACTAAGCAATATGTTGAATAAAACCGGGGAAAGTACTGACCCCTGAGGTACACCTCGGGTTTGCTTGTGCTTACAGGAAGAGAAACCGCCTTGATAACAATAGAATTCTCTTCTACTTAAAAATTCCGTCACCCATGCTACTATATAAGGTGGAAGTCCATGACTCCATAACTGATTAGTCAAGATAGAATACTCTACACTATCATATGCTTTACATATGTCTAACGTTACTAAAGCCGCAAAGTGCTTTTTGTGACGGGCAATATGAATACGACTTTCCAGATCTACATGTGCATGCCATATGGAATATCCAGATCTAAAGCCAATTTGGGAAGAACGCAACAGTTGTTTCTCGTTAATAAACCTAATTATACGACCATGAAGTACCCTTTCAATAAGTTTTACTACATTAGATGTTAAGGCTATCGGTCGTATGTTGTCTAAATTATAGCCTGCCCCCTGTTTCTTAAGCAATGGTATAATTTTCGCAATCTTCCATTCAGAAGGGATCCATGCTCTTCTAAGGGAATAATTGACGAGACCTAACAGATCATTCGGATATTCCCTGTGAAGTATTTTTAGCATTGTATTTGTTATTCCATCGGGGCCTGGTGCTGCATTTGGTAATCTTTCCATAGCCTGATTTAATTCGGAAGCCGATATTTCTGTGTAGTCATAGATGGTTGTTGTGTAAGCCGAATTAGGAAGATGCGTTGAGAACCTGTTCTCTAATTCTTTAGCCAACTGATTCAATGATTCCTGTAGTTCCTGTGAGGTGTAAACTACTGAGTCAACGTTTCCTGGTATAGGGGTCTTCTTCCTACCACGAAGGAAGTTGAATAAAGCACGTTTGTTATTTGATTTAGACAGGTACTCGAAATGTTCTTGGTCATATTGCTCTTTCGCTCGCGATACTTCTGCTTCGAACTTCGGGACTGCTTCGAACGAATACGGTTTATTGGAAGAAGTGAAGTAGTTCGCGCTCGCTCCAAGCAGCAGTCTTCTTTCTTCTTCTTCCGGCGTTTGATGATAATATTTTATACACGCATACCGACAGACTCGTTGAAAAGAACTCTCCTGGTGAAGTGATGTACTTCGTGTCCAGATTTTTTGCTCAGATTGTTAGAAGAGACACATGGTAGTGCGTTGTAATTATTGCATGGTGACAGCACCGGGATCACTGTCGGGACTTTGGTGGTGGTGCTAATGACGAGGGCGACACGGGCTGCAGTGCACAGGCCTAGCTGCAGTGCAAGTCATAAATAATTATTAATGTATTCTGTTTTGCGTGACGATCACATAACGATCTGTCAATCAACCTGGTTTTGTACTTTCTGCTGCCATGTTATACCTGTGAACTTTTTAATCTCATTGGTCCACCTAACTTTGTCTCCCTTTGTGCATTTGCCTTCTTTGGGCATCCAGTCGGTCACCAGTCATGGGCACATTACCAGTAAAATTTAACAGTGTTACAGTTACTGAAGCCAAAAAAGTAACTCTGTTACGGTTACCGATTTTCTAAATGTTACTTGTTACAGTTGCAGTGAAAAGTGACGTCATTATTTTTTGTTACTGTATAAAAATTCATTACAAAGCAAATGATACATTTTAATTTATAAAGACGCAGGAAGGCATGCAGGTAGTGAAAATTGTATGTGACGAAACGCAGAACGATACTGTTGACACAGGTCCCGTTAATTAGGGAGGCGATCGCCGGGCTAATTCCAAGGGCCGAAGTATCCGCCCCCCGAACCGCACCAAAAAGCATGGACAATTTAGAAGTGGTCCTATTTTGCGCCAACGGACGCCGGCTGTGGCCCAAAGAACAAGTCAGAGCCGAGAATCGTTAAACAAAACAAAATTATATTCCCAGTTATGGCAGATCAAAACGATACACAAGTATGCACACTCGACAATAGTTGAATACAATGTGTCACCAATAAAACAATGTACTACACACTACATTCAGCCACACTCGAAACAACGGACAGCGACAACAATACGCACTACAATGTAGTCGCATGCATGGAACAACCAAGACACTTAAAGACTAAAGAGTTGGAAAACTTATTCAGTCCAAAGTTCCTGGAATAAAAGTCTGAATGATACTCTTCCGAGAATCACTCACTCAAAGTCCAGCGTTGTTGTCATTCCGCTGCCCCCGAAGTTTCTCTTCCAGGAAACCTCGCGTCTTCAATTGACCGCTCTCCAAGCTTCAAACTTCTTCGCCGGAAACACGTCGGCTTCCCACACGCAGCTGTTGCCACGCCTCTTCGCTTGCTAGCGGTAGACACACACTCTTGCCTGTAGCTCGAGTCTTCACCCATCAGGTGGAAATCCTCTTCTTCTCCTCCTTTGTCACGGAAGACAAAAGGCTTCACCCACAGGGCGGAACACCCTACGCACTCTGGCGCATATTTTCTTCTTCTCCTGCTTTGCCACTAAGGACAAAACCTTCACCGACAGACGCGGCGGAATACCCTACGCACTCTGGCGCTCACTTCCTTTTTCTGCTTTGTCACTAAGGACAAAACCTTCACCGACAGACGCGGCGGAATACCCTATGCACACTGGCGTTAACTTCCTTCTTCTGATCTCCCATCTCGGCTGCTCAGTTAAATACCTTCCACGCGAGATTCCAGAAAATTCTCATCGTTTCGTCGGCGCGATGCGCAGCGAAGGCTGAGGGAAAGCGCGAGACGGTGCGAGGGCCGTCAGCGACAGATGACGCAACCCTGCATCACCACGCCCCTTTCAATAGAGAACGTTCCAGGGCTTGCTCGGGCGCCGATGAGAGGAGGTTCGTCGGTGAACCCACGCTTCCGATGGGAGAGGGACGCGCGCCCGGGGAGTCTTTGGATGTTTGTTTTCTTTTTTTTATCGTTGACCTCGCGGGGTCGCTCCGGCGTTTCGTCGCGAGAATTTGGCGGCGCGCCCCTTTTGAGCGCTCGTTTTGTGACAACTGCACAGGGCCATAGTTTTGACCTAAACAATATGTGTGTGTGGGGGGGTGGGAGGTTTCTGTAAACGTGGTTTATTTGCTACGGTGCACCGGCTTGCAACAACCCGCCGCCCCCTACCGAACGTTTGTGAGGACATGTGTGACTAATAAACTGATTGACCTCCACTTATTTTTATTTTTTGCCAACGTCTACTGAGAATACCACCTACATAGGAGGCGAAACGTCAATCACTTTGTTGATAATTGTTACGTTAACTCGAAGTAGAGCTTTCACAACCAGATACAAAGCCATTTTGAATGCTTCAGGCTTTCAGCAGTTCTATGCTGCTCTTTTCTAGTCATGTGTCGAACGCGACTTGCTGGAAGCCTCAGACGGAGGAATGCTCCACCGACATAGCAAGAAAAGGGATACAATAAGCTCGAGTGACAAAAAAGGTATATATTGTCACGGCTGAAGGCCGGGCAACAAGACAGAGGACGACGAAGTGATGAGTGTGGACAGCACCCACGGTTCCTCCGAGGGAGACAACGTCGAAGCGACTGCTCTTTCGTTCTGTTAATACAGACCATGTTTTTCCTAGTCCCACCATCGTCCTGTATCCTGTTATTTTCACGTCGCGACAATGTGTTCTCTTCCCCCCCCCCCAGACCCACCAAAAAATGAAAAGCTGGGGTGGGGGGCACGTGAACTTTGCAAGCTGTTCGGTGGAAACAATATTAATTTACGACATCTAGTTTTACGAATAAACATACCCTCCAGATACACTTCGCTTCAAATCAGCCAGGCATGTCTTTGTCAAATATGTTTACCTCTAGACATTTAGAGTACAAGTAAACTTCGAACTCTGTCTTCTGCAGGGAAGATATTCCTTTTAGCGACCTATCCTCTTAAACTGTGATGAGGGCCGTAGAAAGTCGAAAGGTGGAGGAGATATAGTAAAGAATGAAGTAAAAAAAAGAAAGCGTGTAAAGTTGGTTTTTAACAAGTGTGGCGGTTGGTGATTTTTTCACCAGAACAGAAGTAAATGTAACTGTATTTTTTGTTACATTTACTCAGTAAAAAGTAAGTGTTAAAGTTACAAGTTACTCTAAAATAAAGTAACTAGTTACAGTTACAAGTTACTGAAAAATGTAACTAGTTACTGATAACGCGTTGCTAGTAACTAGTTACTGCCCAAGACGGTCGGTTACCCTTAATGACCAGTGGTTATCCTGCCTACGTGTTATGTGCCTAGCCGATGTCCATTTCTTCTTGATTTCAACTATATCCTTAATCCCGGTTTGTTCCTTGGCCCACTCTGCTCTCTTCTTGTCTCTGAAGGTTACACCTATCGTTTCCCTTTTTATCGCCTGCTGCGTCGTCTTCAATTTAAGCTGAACCTTCTTTGTAAGCCTCCAGGTTTCTCCTCCATAGGTAAGTACTGTCAAGATGCAGCTGTTATATACTTTCCTCTTGAGGGTTAGTGGCAGATTACCATTCATGATTTTAGAATGCTTGCTGAATGGGATCCATCCCATCCTTATTCTTCGAGTTATTTCACTCCCATAGTTCGGCTCACGGTTACATATTCCTTCACAACTTCTAGCGTCTCTCCACCTATCACAAAGTGCTATTTTATCTCGAGGCTGTTGCACATGACTTTAGTTTTGTGCATATTAATTTTCATACCTATTCTCCTGCTTTCTGTGTCCAGTTCCGTAATCACGCGCTTTCATTTTTTCTCCGAGTTACTTATCAAGGGAATGCCATAAGCAAATTGCAGGTTATTAAGATACTCTCTATTAACTCCTATCCCCGACTTTTGCCATTCTAGGGCCCTGAAAACCTGTAAACATGCAGTGGATAGCATCGGAGAGATCGTGTCTCCCTGCCTTACACCCTTAATTATTTGGATTCTGTCGCGTTCTTTTTGAATAACTATGGTTGCGGATCCACTGTAGACTTCTTTCAATATGTTTATGTGGGATTTATCAATGTCCTGACTCCATAGTACCTGAATCACTGCTGATGTCTCGACTGAGTCAAATGCCTTCTCCTAATCAATGAAAGCTATGTATAGGGGTTGGTTGTAATCCGCGCACTGCCTGATTTGTAGTATAAATATGGTCTATTGTGGAGTAGCCTGTACGATATCCTGCTTGGTTCTGTGGTTCATTGAACTCTCATGTCACCTTAATTCCATTAGCTATTACTTTTGTAAATAGTTTGTAGAGAATGGTCCGTAAGCTGATCGACCTGCGATTGTTCAAGTCCTTGAGGTCTCCTTTCTTACAGATTAGGATGATGATGCATCGGCCAATACCCGAAGCATCATATAAACAGCTTATATGGAAAATACTTCAACTATGTCGGTAATTATCGTTAAGACTATGTGTATTATCAGAAACCAATCACAATGCCTTAGTACTGTATTGCAGGCCACCGACTGCATTATTATTCTGCTACTTTGGGATTAAGAAGCTGTTCAATATAACCTGCCCTTTGATGGTCCTAGCGGGAAGATACTATTCTGTAGAGAAAGCACTACTGCCTTTTATTGACATTCACTACAGAAATATTGCTAAACCAAGTGACTTCGCGTTATACGACATGCATTATGCACTGTCGAAAAGCCCCCGCTGCAGCTTCGCGCTGACGGGCTATGCAGTCAAGGTAAAGCAAAGACGGGCCTCATACAACCTTGTGGTTGTTCAGTTTGAAAAATTTGTTCTGCCTAATAACAAAATCTACTCTTTTGAAACTTTCTGCTTCTCTCACTGACAAAATATACTATGCAACAATGTAAAAGCCGCATTTTCGCCTTGACATTGCAAAAATTAAGCCACAATACGAGTCGAGCTGCTCTTTTTCTAACCTTGCCACAATATTTTGGCAATGTTTTTGCTTCTTTGCTTGCGAAGTATTATAATCATTTAGTATAGGATTATATAAAATAGAAGTTGTAATTATTATATTTGCAGAAAAAATTTGTGCCTTTAAAAAACTGTAAACATACCGCATACTTTATTTTTCCGCCAAAGCCAGAAAGAAAGAAAATGAAAAGACAAGTAATTAAACTATCATAGTAATGAAAAAGTAGCACCTTAAGATTAAGAAAAAATTGTTTCCTATTAATATCTCAAACCAGTAATAATTGTAAATTCTTTCGCATGACACAGTCTCACTTGTATGTTTGAAGCGCCCTCTAGGCAACAATGTTTTTTAACGCTTCGAGATAAGTGCCTCTCACATTCACATATACCTGCACGATTTTTTTAGCGTGATCGGAGATGTTCGGAAATTGACCGAGTACACATGATATGGAATTACACACAAACACACACATCTTGCACATGGCGGCAGTGGCAAAAATCTGCCGATAGTGTCACTATAGTTGATATCGAAATAATCACTCTACCGTGGGACGCCATAGTTGCTCTACGGAGACTCTGCAAGCACGTGGAAACGGAGTCTATGCAACATACTGGCTTGTCTGCTTAAAAACGGTGTTCCACGAAATTTCAAATGCTTTGTACTCAACTAATAACAACACACCAGGCAACGTTACATAATGAAGGATGTGTTCAAAAAAAGTTGTTCACGGTTAAGAGTACTTGGTACTCTACTATAGGAGAACATAAAGCTGTCACGTGGACCTCATGCTCGACGAGTGTGTTTAGATGAGTGTGACCGCTTTGGAGCACTACACGCACTCTACTTTGGGAGAGCAATAAGCTGTCCTGGTTGTGGCCAAGTGATGAAGCAAACTAGGTGGTGATGTTTTCCCGACATTTTGTTTAGAGAAATTTATTCACTGAAGCCATGGCACTAAGCGTCTACTGTTGATAATGGAAAACAATAGCTTTTCTTGTAACGGGCATTATGAAAAAACTGCAAAAAAAAGTTGTGCTGTCCTTTCATCCTTTAACCAAATGAAAGGCAGAGAAAGTGCCAGAAACATTGCGGCTGTGTAAATGTCTCTTACGAGTTCCGCACCAACAAAAGGCTGGTTAAAGCAAAATAAGCAGTGACAGCCATAACAATAATTGAACCAAAGATTGAATGAATTCATGGTTCGTAAAGTGCTGTGTGCACGGGAACGACAGAAGAAAAGAAGCGAACAGGAGTAGCGCTGTCTTTCAACCGAGAAACTTTATTGAAAAAACACAATAATAAATACCTGGGCTTGCCATTACCACATAGCCGAAAAAACGTCAAACTAAAAATGCACAAAAAAACGGGTCACATAGTTTTTGCTCTTCTTCTTTTCTTTATGGATGCGTCATATATTGCGAGTGTTAAATAATCAAATTCATGCTCACTAAAGTTCATTGACGGCCTGCTGACATATGACTCCCTTTTCCTTTTGATATGGAAGGCTTCTCTGGCTACCTGCTGTCTGTACAATGTAAGGATCATTGAATCTTCAAAATAGAAGGAGCAGCCGCACTCGTGGCAATGGTCTACGAGGGTAGATGCTCGATCTTCACTTAGGGTGCTTTTACACTCTTTTAGTCTGATGTCAATGCAATGCGTTTGTAGCATTCATGTCATTTTCAGGCACGTTGACTAAAGGTCACGTGAAATCATAGAAGCCTTCATGTCACATCAAGAGCTACCATAATGTTTGCATGTGCACCTTATCTATCTGTCTTTGTAATTGCGAATTTAGCCTGTTTGCCCGAAAAAAAGGGACAATTCTCTTAATATGTTGATGCACGTGCAGTCGAACCACGTGTATTTATTCATCTTTGCAAAATGAACTCTACACTTGTTAGCCAAGCACCTGTTATGTGTGGTCTCTTATCTCTTGTCATAGACTTCTTGCGCTGTCTTTAAAATGAAGTGAAGCTAACTTGCTATATGTAGGTTTTGCCGCAGGACAGTGGTATTTGGAAGACTATTCTCACATCCTAGTCAACAGGCTTTTTTCATATGCTTCATCCCACATCCTGCATACCGTGCGTGACAACTTAGGAATTTATTCATTTTTGAACATACATTGAACAGCACCCGAGGAGGGGACAACATGACATCAATACTGTATCGCACGGCGAAATTCTTAATGCCATGCGCTAACCTATGCACGTACGGTATCACTGTCACTCCTATTGGTTTCCGTTTCATTCGTGATTCTCATGCGTGTTGTATTTTATGCATATTTCTTGACCAACTTTTTGCACCAACTCGCTCAAAGGGCCGTTTTATTGTGGAATAAAATGGCCCTTTGGCTCCTAGTCCCCACCCCCCCAAATTTGTATGGAGGGGTCTTTTACTGAGGAAAAATGAAAAGTGTTTTTCGGGGTCTTCAACAATAAGCCCCCTCCCTCTTGAAAAAAAAAATTCCTGGCTACGGGCCTGCGTGTGGCAATACTCAAGATTTTGGTTCGTGAAACCAATGCATAATTATTACATTATACAATGATTTTAATAATCATAGCAGATGCCAAGATATGTTCTTTGTGCGAAAGTGTTTGTTTGTTTCCTTGGAATCATGGCTCGTACCCACTCAGGGGGATTGGCCAAGAAATCATAGTGCGCTTTTTCTGTGCGCATTACAACTATGTGTAACAATGAATTTGTATTTTAATATAGCTAATGTAAGGAAAACCACTATAAAAGGGCGGAAAAATAAAAACAAAAGTTAATTTGAGTGATTTTGCGATTTCAAGTGTTAAGATAACTGCACAGCTGCCCATGCTTGACACCTGAACTTCGTAGGGTCATCCGAACAAGTTCACTTTTTTGTACCCCTTGCTCATCGGCTGCTTCAAGGAATGAATTAATCAATGAATAGACCAATCACTGACCTAAAGAAAGAAAGAATGAATGAATGGGTGGATGAACAAATGAGTGAAAATATATTGATCTCGCGGGAAATTAGCGAACGACTAGTGAGAGGACGTAAAACGAATGAAAAATTCTGGGAGATATCACGCATTGAAGAAATCTGTTTCATGCGAAGCATAAAGTTTCCTTAAATACACTAGAGGCAGCTCTGGCGCTAGTGTCTACGGAAGATGCAACGCGCGGCGCTTCAGCCATCATAAGAATGAAGGGTATAGTACACAAATTTATTTATTGTTCATTCTTTCGGCTCCAATAGGCCTTTGAATCCGGTGGACAACTGAATTACAGCCGAATGTGCATGTCTGGCTCAAGTTATCTACAGGACGTCTTACGCTCGTTGCATTTCGGTTGTCCTTCACGTCCGTTTTGCCTTCTGTCTCGAACATCAGAAGGCTATCTGGATCTAATGTGGACGTAATAATTTGTACAGCAATTCGACATCCACGAGACATCTAAAAAACCCAAAACCTTCAAAAGAATTTTTGAAACGGCTACAAATGATTATAATGGTCTTGGTCTAAAATAAGGCCCAAAATAGCGATTTTCAAAAGGTCTGGTTTGCACCTCAAATGTGCTTGCATACAGATAACTATCTTTTTGGTACCAACATAGTCTGATCTTTCAAAGAAGTTTATAACGTATACTTCGAGGCATATTGTTTGGACACTTCATTAGGAGCGTTCAATGACCACTTCTATGAATCTTCGAATGCTGTGTCGAGAAGAGCCAAAATGCCAAATTGTCATGTCGAAAGAACGGTGACCATCGCTATCATTTTTTTTCACAAGCCAAGGCACTCGTACGACGACGCTTTCAGCAACAAGCTCGCACAACTGCGACCGACAACTGGTGCGACACGTGAGCAAGACGCAGGCGCTCATTGGCGCGCACGCCAGCACGCTTCAGCTTCGGCGGTATACGCAGTACTCATATGTTGCTCCTGTGATGTTGAAACTTGTCCTTCACCCACAACGGTCCGTGGTGATTCGATCGGCAGGCCTGAGAATCGTCTGCCGTGTTGCGTAGCGTTTCCAGCTTTTCTGTACGGATTACTGGCCGATATCCGGCGTCAAGTAACTGTGCTAATTCTGTTTCCGGCATATTTTTTTCATCGGTGTTTCGTGAAAAGCGTTTTCTACCGTGTGTTTTCGCTGACTGTTGGTTTCAACAATGGTCAGATCTGCTCGTCATCTTCGGCGCCGATAAGAATCGGCTAAAAACGTCGCACGTTCGGATAGCGTACTTCATTCGATAAGTGAAATAAATTGTGACCCAAATTTTTCGCCATTTTTGTGGGAATATTGGTAATTGAAACAGTAAACACAATTGTTTGCGGGCGGTTGAATATTGGTCGAACGCGGAACCATGAAGCGCACGCCGGGGCGAATCGTAAGCAAGGCTGACTACCTATTTTGATAATGTTGGCGGTGTTGGTGGAAATTTCTTGTTTGCGTGTGAGCACGACAAGCCGACATACTTCTGGGCAAGGATATATGCTTACTACAATGGTGCCCTGTCTCTGACGAAGGGCAACGTTTCTATCATAGGCACCTCATCTGCGAGCGCAGTTGCAGTTGGTTGTTGTCTGTAGATACACGCAGCATTTTTTCGCATTCTTAATTGGGAATCTATCGTACTTGTTGTAGATCATACGTATACAGTTGTGTTATCTTTTCTTGTATGGTGTATGACGCTTTTACATCATTGCTGTTTGTGCAAGACATTCCATGGGCCTGGGACGACGCCTGCTAATGCGGCCGTCAGTGCAGTCGAGTGCAACAGTGTTCATGAAATTTTATGTGAAGTCTTGTTTGTCTGCGAAAATCATACGCACTTTTTAAATATACATTACTGTACCCCGTACTATCTGTCACTTCCTTGTTTGCTTGATAGCTGAGTTTCAGCATACTACTTGAAAAACCATCGCAAGTTGATTGATTTGATTGATATGTGGGGTTTAACGTCCCAAGACCACCATATGAATATGAGAGACGCCGTAGTGGGAGGGCTCCGGAAATTTCGACCACCTGGGGTCTTCTTGACGTGCACCTAAGTCTAAGCACACGGGCCTACAGCATTTTGCCTCCATCGAAAATGCAGCCGCCCACAGCCGGAATTCGATCCCGCGACCTGCGGGTCCGCAGCCGAGCGCTTCTCTCATCCGGGCCAGTTGCCTCTCATCCGTACCGGGTCAGAATCTGGCAATACGAGTCTGACGCGCTTTCACGAAATTCTTGCCTGTTATGGGGCTTTGCGCCACCTGTAACCGGACCTAGCAATTGGTCTGGAGAAAGCGGACGAGCGAATATACGCCGCACCCAGACGAACACCTAGCTCAGTCCGGCGGTCGCCAGACATTTTTTGCCGGAAATCAGTGGAACCTGCTCGACCTGCCAGGTCCTGGCCGACACCTACCACTTTGTCGCTTCGGGCCGTTCCATGCACTTCCCGCACAGCCGCAACGCACGTGCCGGGACCCCTACCGCATGCAAGCGGTGGTCAAATAAGCCAACTAGCGACGCTGCGGAGGGTGAAAGAGCGTCGCCAATTGGATTATTTGTCCCCCGCTTGCGTGCGGTAGGAGTCCCGGCACGTGCGTTGTGGCTATGCGGAAAGTGCGTGGAACGGCCCTTCGTGCCTTACTATCCCCATTCCTTTTTCACACCTTTTCCCCATCCCAACTCGAGTGGCTTGGGAGGAGTACCTGCTCGGCTGCTCGACCTTGGATGCTCAAAGCTCCTTGGTGAGGCGCACTCGACCAGTGGCCAACTCCATTGGCGTCCCGGAATAAGATCTTGCCACACAATCATGCAATATGCCGCAACTCTCTGGTACATTTTCTGTAATAAAATGTTTATACCATCACAACCACTACCGAGTCTTAGCCACTAGACCACCGCAGCGTACCAAGGCTTGGGCGTGTACAGAATTTTTTAATTTGTGGAGAAGGGGCATGACTTGAAGGGGGGCAGGCGAATGGTCATTTTGCACTATTTATGTCACGCCGAAAAAAATCGGGGTGTGTGGGGGGGAGAAGAGCCGGAAGTGGCATACCCTTCCGTAGCAACGTGTAGGTTTATTGAACGCGCGATCTTGTTTGCGTGCTTTAATAGAACTTTCGCTCTTGTCATGCGTAGTAAGTCGAGGCGCGTAACTTCCCGGGCGTATATTCCGCACACTCGACCAATATCGTGTGGCGTGGACGACCGTTCTATTAGAGCTATTTAGTGTAGCGTATACTTCAAATTGCATGTGTGCGCACGATCTCGCGTTTTTTTGCACTCACCGCCACACAAGGGCTCACGTACGCGAGGCGTTCGGGGCCCCAGCACGAAAAATATCGTGAAACCTCATAAGGCTATGCATGACCGATGAACGTCCGCTAATTTCAACGATGTCCCCACGTACGTCCACTGCACGTACTGAAATGGCTAACTGCATGTCCGTCCTGTGTCATAATGGACGGTTGTTGGTATCCATCGGACATTTGACGGATAATCAGTTTTCTTGCGCATACGGGCCCGACGAACGACCGTAGTTTACAACTAGCGGATTTCTGGAGATCTCAATCGGACGTTTGTATGTCCGAAACTCGAATCCGATTGATGTCCATCGTACTTTCAGTGCCCAATGTGATGTGACGCGAATTCAATTTGCCGCAAAACTAAGTGTTGTGCCTTCCCGGCCAGCCAACCCCGACACAACACTAAGTTTGGTAAAGGTTTAGAAGTTACGTTTTATTATCTTCAACTTTTCAGACTCACCAATTCAAATCGGCTCACGAAGTTCACGACGGTCCTTTCTTTTATTCGAAACAAAACGAAACACAGCAATAAACACAATCATAAGTAAATTCGAAGCTTGATGATGACTATGCGAAATTGTGTACAAGTTACAACCCATCATTTCTATAGTTGCTGATCGATCGCAGCACCACAGCCCCCTATAGTTAATTTAGAAAACTCTGTGACGCCAATCAGTCAACTAAGAACGTTCTTTGGCTTCAGCCAAGCTTTTTTTTGAGGAATGACGTCGTTGTTTAAGTTTTGTAGTCGTGTGCATTTCGTGGGCATAAGATTCGTGTCGCGTTCTTTTGTGACATTGAGCCGTTGCAGCGTATTTGCCAGCGTTTGACTGGTACGTTGGCAACACCAACTTTCTGAGCAAGCTATTCGTCTTTCTATTTTAACCGACACTCAATGCGTTTGATATAAAGAATGTTGATAGATAAGCATGTATGGTGTCGTGCCCTCCTGCTGCTGTAGCTCGAGGGCGTGGGCTCCATTACCGCTTGACATCTCAATCGATGCGCACTATAAAGAACCCCCGCCTGCTAAACTTCAAATGCACATCAAAGAACCCGTTCATTAGCCCCTGTCCCCTCGAATTTCATAAAACATTGCATGTTTAATATAGTACAAAACCATTTGAATTGAGCAGTACAAGTTGCGAATACAAGCTAAGTCGCGCTCCTGTTACAGTAGTCTGCAACAGGAGGTGCAATTCCACTATGTCAGTTACCAAAGAAGTTACCACGTAATTAAAGGGGACTCTGGCACAAGAATATAGAGGAGCCGCAAGCTTGGCTGTTGAAGCAACGTATACAATAGCTGCTGCTTGCACGGAGTTGCCAAAACTTGAGCCATGTACCTTTGTATAGATTTGGATACTTCGCCAACTAATCATAATGAAATATTGCCTTGTAAGCATTGTAAATGCTGCAATTTGCTGTGCCATCTTGCACCTTCAAAGTGTCTTATAGCACCCAGTGTTCGGAAGAGCGTGATTCCTCAAAAAACAAAGCCAATAAAGTGCAGTAAACAGTCACATCAGTGTCTAAATGCACAATAAGCATGAGATGAATTGATATAGAAGAGTCATTTTGGTGGTAACTAGATTTTTTTTCGTGGTCCTATACTGCTAACAGCTTGAACGTATGCCAATAATGAGGCTGTGTGTTTACAAGTGATAATATAACACACAAAATGCAAACTATGTGTGCAAACTATGGGCTCGGTGGCTGTGCTTCAGCGCAGACCACTAATCCGTTGTTTTTAGCCATGCAGGTCCACAGTTCTCTTCACTGGACTACTTTTGCCCGCAATTCTGGCCTTCCCCCAAGCTACAGCGATCGCAGCAAACCGTTCCAGCACGCTGCCCTGCTCCGTCCGCGACCGATTCAGCGTGCCCAACAGCGCCGCCACTGCCCTCTTTGGTTCCCCAATCACCCTCAAAAGCGCTATCGTCAGCAACATCATCCACCAACTCAGCTATAAAAGCGCCCCTGTCATCCCGCACGCTCTGTTGGCTCGGTGGCTGTGCTTCAGCGAAGACCACTAAACCGTTGCTTTTCGCCATGCAGGTTAGTCGAATGTCTCATTCTTTTGAAAAAAAAACTAGCAATTATTTTCTTATACAGCTATCGAGCCCACGGTGTTGCGCGACAATTGTTGAATGTGTTCACGTGATGCAGTCGCTTTTGCTTTTGACGGGAGGTATTGAAACCAACCCTGGCCCTCCCAGTATTAGTATTAAGGACGTAATGAACGAGTTATGAAAGCTATTGGCTGGCCAGTCGAAGCTGATTACCGATATGCTAGACCTTAAAAACCAGCTACTAACAACAGACAAAACCCTATCGGACCTCAATAAACGCATGAATGATTTAGAAGGACATTATCACGCCATTTCAACCATCCGAACCGACCTGGACACTATAAAAACAGATACCACTGAAATGGCTAACCAGATTGACCGTCTTGCTGCACAGATGGATGATACCGAAAACAGGTCCCGTCGCAATAACCTGATCTTTTATAACATTCCCGACCCAAACCCTAAAAAAACATTCGCAGAATCAAGAAATCGTCACCAGTCATTGTCATGGTCACTTGAAGTTCACCGTTGACCCTAATCACATTGAACGCGCACATCACCTAGGACGCCATACAGGAGGCCATAATCGGCCACTCATTGTAAAATTCAATCAATTCAAAACTAAAGAATCTCTACTTTCTAATGGGCCCAAATTTAAGGGAAGCAATTTCAGTGTTGGTGAAGATTTCTCTCATCCCGTTAGAGTTGCTCGTAAAAAACTGATCGCCTTCGCTAAATCTAAATCTACTTCCTACTCATTGCGGTTCAAAACATTGCACATTGATAACAAACGCTACGTGTATGATCACTCCACAGATTCTGTTCAGGAAATGTTGTAGCAAGTTGCCCCATCATCAAAATAGGCCTCACCGCCCTCGATCTGCCCCTCGATCAAACTTATTGCTCTCTGCTATCTTCACTAACATACGCAGCTTTATTCCAAAACGTGACATTATTTCTAATCTAGGTGTTATCATCTGATAGCAACCTTCTGATACTAACGGAAACATGGCTTACTAGTGAAGTGACTGACGGCGAGGTACTCGCTGACCTACCCAATTTTAGAGTGTTTCGAAACGATCGCAGCGGCACGAGAGGAGGAGGAGTTACTCGTCGTTGTCAGTCACAACATATCCTGTTAGTCTATAAACATTGTGTCCGACCTTGAAATCTTGTGGCTTAAATGCCATGCCGCACCGCACTCAGTTTTACTAGGCGTTTGCTATAGGCCCCCTCACAGTACTCTCGATTTTTCTTCTAAGCTCAACAATATCCTAAGCGAAATAACGACCAAACACCCTAACATGCATGTAATTCTGTTTGGCGATTTTAATTTTCCTAATATCGATTGGGCAAGCCAGCCTGCACCAGCGGCTACTTCAAGGGAATCGAACGACTTCCTTGATGTACGCCTTAACTTTAACCTATCTCAAGTTCTTACAGAACCGACCCGCGTTACCGATAACTGCCAAAACATTCTGGATCTTATATTAACCAGCCATCCCGAGCGCGTGTCCTCCATTGCATACCTGCCTGAAATCAGTGACCATAAAGTCATTCATGCTGACTTCGTGATTAAGCCCGCTTTAGCCCCGACCATAAAAAAACTATCCGTTTGTATGATAAAGGAAATTACGAAGCAATTAACTCTGAACTAACGAGTTTTTACTCCACTTTTGACACTGCTTTTTCTCATCATAATGTAACCGAAAACTGGTTGATTTTCAGAGATAAGCTAAACGAAATGGTTGATAAATACATTGCCCAAATTAACATCAATCCTAATACCGCCCGACCCTGATTCAATAAAGCACTGAAACGATTAGAAAACAAGAAACAACGCTCCTTCCGCGCAGCCAAGTCCCGTAACACCCCTGATGCAAGGAACAAGTACAAAGCCGCCGAATCTGCTTATCTGAAAGCCATACGTCACGCCAAACACTCATTCTTCCATTCGGACGTGCCGAACATGCTTAAGAACAACCCCCAAAAATTCTGGCAAGTCATAAACCCACAGGACACGCGCAATATTACACTATGTAATGAGTTAGGGGATGCCCTAAGTGACACGGAATGTGCACGCGTGTTTAACGCCGCCTTCGCATCCGTTTTCACCCAAGAAACTGAGTTGTCATTTACCAACCCTCATGCGAACTTTTAATGTACCATGGCACCAATTACGTTTTTTTCCAGCGGTATTTCATCACTAATAGACAAAATCAAACTTTCTTCTTCAGCTGGTGTAGACAACATTACATCCAAACTCCTGAAAAATACTAAACATATCTGTGCAGCGTATCTGTGTCTACTATTTTCACAATCAGTTTCAACAGGAATGCTGCCTCCAGATTGGAAGCACGGAAAGGTCGTTCCAGACCACAAGTCAGGTAACAAGCAATCACCATTAAATTATCGTCCCATTTCATTAGCCAGCGTACCCTGCAAACTCCTCGAGCATATCATCTACACACATTTCATGGACTTCCTTGATTCCAATAATTTTTTTCATCCTGCGCAGCATGGCTTTAGGAAAGGGATATTCGTGTGAAACGCAGCTAGCTATGTTTGTTCAGGACCTGCAGGTTAACCTCGACTCTAACCTTCAGACTGGACGCCATCTTCATCGGTTTCGCAAAGGCATTTGACAAAGTTCTCATGAGCGCCTACTACTAAAGCTTGCCGCGTTGAATTTAAATGATGACGTATTAGCATGATTAAAGAATTCTTAACTAATCGTTCGCAATCAGTTTCCGGTCAACAATCAAATGTCTAACACTACCCCGGTAACCTCAGGTGTCCCTCAAGGGTCTGTCCTAGGCCCGCTTCTGTTTTTGATTTACATTAATGACCTATCATTACATGTATCTTCTAACATACGCATGTTTGCAGACGACTGCTGTTATTTATCGTAAAATAAACAACGTTTCGGATAACACGTCTCTTCAAACTGACTTACTAAGCTTACAGGAATGGTAAAACCTTTGGCTAATGGAACTCAACCCTAACAAATGTAAAACTGTTTCCTTTCACCGCCGTCGAAATCCGATAGTATTCCCGTAGCCAAATTGCTGACACAAACCTCGAATTAGTTCCTTCCTATAAATATCTCGGAGTAAACCTTTGTAGCGATTTAACCTGGGCAACGCACATTACGAACATCATTGCATCTGCTAACAAAACACTCGGGTTCTTAAAACGCCATTTGCGTCACGCTCCTAATAATGTCAAATTACTAGCTTATCAATCTCTCGTAAGGACGAAGATAGAATACGCATCAGCCATTTGGAGCCCGAATCAAGCATATCTCATCAATCAACTCGAGTCACTTCAAAATCGAGCCACACCATTTATTCATTCTACGTACTCTTACGACGTCAGCATATCAGCACTGAAAACAGAATCTAGCCTATCATTGCTTGCATCTCGTCGCCGCATTTCTAGTCGCTCCCTTTTTCACAAGTTTTTTTACAGCTCACTCGGCAGGCCACCATACATTCTTCCTCCGGCACGCATCTCCCATCGCACTGGTCCCCCGCAACAAGTTGAGCGGCCGCGTACGCGCGCCGTCACTTTTTCGTCCTCATTCTTTTTTCGTGCAGCTACGGACTGGAACGGTCCTTTCTAACGAAATCACCGCCATAACCTGTCCTACCACCTTTTTGAACACCGTAACAAATTACCTTGCATTGTAAAAAGAAGAAGGCTTTCACGTTTTCATATATGTACCCACCCCTTATGTAATACCCCTTCAATGGGGTCTTTAAGGTAATAAAATGAAATGAAATGAAATGTGTATATATGCTTAATAAACCAAAATTTGATTATGCATTCTTAAATGTTTGATTATTAATTAAATACTGCGTTACAGTAAACAAAACATCTATCAGACTTTAATTTAAATGCACGGTTATAGTTTAGGATTCGTATTTAATTCTCGTCCATGATCTACTTCCATGACATTTTAAATTCACCAATAGCAAAATTGAAAGTTCTTCTTATACAATATACATTATCATATACATATACACATACATATACATATACATATACATATACATACATATACATATCACATACATATACATATACATTATCTTTTTATTGAACATAGGAAAGACGGGTCATACAAACGTAACGACGTATTTCTTATGAAAATAGAGGTATGCGTCATGGAAGAGCTGTGACGCAGAAAAATGAAATGGCAAGTGCTCGCGGGTACGCAACAAAACGCTTTTGAAGAGTTCTAGAGCGTGACGTTTCTCCACGCGTGCCACAATTATAGGTCCAGACTCCTGAAAAAGACCCCACCAACAAGTGGGGAATTACTGTCAATAAAAATTTGCAGATTTTCATTTCTTTCGTGTAGCAGGGCCAGTGAAAGTGTAGTGGCACGCTTCAGAAATTGTTCTGCTGTCCATTACGTCGGTGCCGTAGGCTAAGACGACACGACTCGCTTGATCGCTTGGCGTCATCGGGTGCCAGACAACGCTGCATTTCAGCTCTGGCACTGTCCTGAATGAGGAGTAAGCAGAAAACATATTAGAGATGAAAATGACAAAGTAGGTTCAATATAATAGAAGGGGTACATCAAACTGATGGGGATTTCAGTAAGAACACTCATAGACAACGGGACAGACATACAACAGTTGTTTGCTTTTTAGCGTGCAAAGCAGTTCCTAGTCTAGTGTTTCATGTCCGGCATCTGTGGTAACGCAGGTGGGCATGAACAGATATGCGCCACATACATTGGGTAAGTCGCATTACTCACCACCTGTACAGTAAACACGAAGACAACAGCTTGGAGAAAAAAAACGGTAATGTGCCACAATAACCTGGATGGCCCATTAGAAAACTATCATCATCATAAAAGTGTTTGTACAACAAAAATGGGGTAAATCAGTCTACGCACAACTTTCACTGAAAAGGAAGTCAACAGTCAGCCCGAAAAAGTCGTCCATAGTCGCGTTGCAATAGCCACATCAGTGCCACGTGATACTTTGTGGTTATAAAAGGTGGCAGCTATACTACCACGTCAAACATGACTAAGAGTGTTTATAAAGAGCAGTGATACAACGAATCGGTACAGCTTAAGCCACTGTTTCTTGGTAAATCAGTATGTAAAAGGGGTATGGTCAAGATGCAATAAATATTTTATACCATTACACACACCATTCGACATTACCATTAGACATCATAAATCGACATAGGGTTCTCACTTATCTCACGGCTAAAAACCAGAGCCATCAAAAAGGTTTATTGTGATTAAATTGGTTATTATAATCAATAAATAGAGATAACTTTCTTTTTATTTTACTCTGGTATGTCGTACTTCCAGGTGGGGTGAGACCTCGTTTTATCAAAGAATGCAGTTTTGAGATTTTTGCAATCTTATGACAACGAACTACTTTAGTTTCCAGAAAATTTGTGACACTTGGGTATTCGCAGTTTCAAAAGCTAATTTTTGTCCCTTTTCTTCGACAGGGCTATAAGAAACGCAGGTTTACGTTTGTGCGATTTCGGCGTTCGTTTATTAACACAGTTTTTGGAGGTTTGAGTACATTTTTGTTTTTGGGAACTATGATTGATTGATCGATATGCGGGGTATACCATCGCAAAACCACCTTATGATTCTGAGAGACGCTGTAGTGAAAGGCTCCGGAAATTTCGCCCCTCTGGGGTTCTTTATAAGTGCAGACAATTCTGAGCACAAGAGCTTGCAGCATTTTCGCCTCCATCGAAAATGCAGCCACCGCAGCCAGGATTCGATCCAGGGACCTGTGGGTCAGCAGCCGAGTACGTTATAACCACTATAGACCACCGCGGCGGGGCGGGAACTATGAGGCATAAGCAAACAAAATTCTCACGAGCGTTATGTGTTCGCAATTACAAACTGGAAGAATAATTAGTAGCCATGACGCGTTTATATTCTCTGGAGTTCAAAAAAAAACCTGTTCATAAGCTGCAATGTCCATGCATTAATTCACAAGCGCATAAAAGTAAAGGAAACCTAGTTGTCATCATAGGCTCACAATATTCGTTTGTTTTGTAAAATGTTGCTTGCTACTTTTGTAGAAAACTCCAATGCACGGTGGATGGTAGATCGTAACAAAGAACATATGTAAAAAAACCTAAAAAAACAGTACTAAAAATACGTATAAAAAGTAACTCTGGACTGCAATACAAGCTCAGTCTAGGTTGCAAAATCCATGGGAATTTTATAAACGTTGATTTTACTACTACTGATGTTCAGCCAAACCTACGAAACTTTTTTTTAAGTCCGACCCCACCTTGACTTTTTTTTTTAAGTCCGACCCCACCTTGACTTCAAAAGCAATTTTAGCAAAGGTATACGTTGCTGGAAATCGGTTATTTTGCGGAGGCCAGAGATTTCTAGTGACCTTAAAAGAAAAGTCGGATTTGTCAGCGAAAAATACCTATGCATGAAATAAACAAACAAATTGTGAGCGGCAGTGTGCTTCCTGGCCCATTTAGTACTTTTGAGAGGATCCATACATAACGACGGAACAACGGCAGACGACTCGCAGTTTTGTATATATTCTGATCCGAAATCAAACGAAGATTGCCGAGTTTTTTTCGTTCGTGTACCTTTCCTTGCAATGTCACTTTAGACCCGACGCCTAGATCGACGAAAAACGATTATGAACAAGCAAGAAACATATCCGTTTGCGTTTCTTTCATTCCTACCGATGACAGCTTTTTTCTTCTGGAGAATAAGTCCACCCACACTTTGCGACCTGATGGATACGAAAGCACGGAGGAAAGAAAAGGAAAATTGGAAGAGTGACGCAATACGGCGTAAGACCAATGTGTCGGCCCAAAATAAGATGAAGATGTCGGAGCGTGCGGTGGGTTTACTACTTCAGGTTGAGTTCTGTTTTTGGACCTCCACCGTGAGCCAGTCGGTCTGCGCCGAACAAGCGCGCTTTGATTGAAAGGTACCACCTGTGATATCACTGAATGAGGTTTCGGAAAATCCCATTTCTTGGGTGGCTCTGATGTAAAAGGTCGCTTGTCGGGCCGACGCTGCTGTCTTCAAAACGGGTTGGCTTGTCAAGACTGGCAGCGCAATGTAATGAATCGATATATAATGATCCTTTCTTTCTTCTGCTTTCCTCCGTTTACAAAGCCACATAACTTTATTGTGAGAAAACCTATGCTTGCACACTTTCCTGCTCTGTTTTTGGTAGTATAGATATCGGGACGGCGTCGTTCATCTCTTTCGCGTACGTCATCGTCTGTGAGCACACCTATACGAGCACGGAATTGCGTGTCTCGCATAAAAAACACCCAGAACATCCCAGGTTAATTCGAAAACGACAACAACAAAATATGGCGGATGTAGGCAGCAAAATATACGAAGATTAAGACCTTGGAGATTTTCACGAATTGGTGTCTAAGGGTACAACTTTCCTCGGTCCCAAATTACACGGTGATTTATTTACTCAGTTTTGTTTACGTGCCGAATCTCCCACATACACTCCGGAAGACCTACACTCACCCGTTCTTCAGAAACGCCGTGAGGACATCTACGCCAAGGACAGGTTCGAAGAGTGTCCTTCCCGATCCTTCCGTGATGTAGTGGTAGCCCGCCTTGGAGGCGCCCTTTGCTATGCGGTGCGTGTCGCATCCAGACATAAGCATCGCTAGAAAGCGCACGACGTCGAGTTCGTTGTTCGGCTGGAACTCCCGCAGTAGGTTCTCGTACGCGGCTGTTCGATTTGTAAAGAGGTACTCGAGTGTGCAACCGTAGAGCTGAGTCACCGGGGCAGCGCACTTCTTCGCGACGGCCCACGGCTTGACGCGTTCTTCAAAGAACACCCGAACCTGCGAGTGGTGACGCCATAAGCAGTCGCTGAAATGCTCTGACTACAGGTTCCCAAAGAAGGTTGCATGAGGAGGAGGAGGAATAAACTTTATTATAAGAAACCAGCGCGTTTAGGTGGCCGGGCCTATAAGCCTCTCATGAGGGGATGTCAAGGACTTGCCTCGACGCCGTCAGGAAACTGTTTTCCCCCTATTTTCTCAATTTATTTTTATTTTTCTATTTTCCCCTTGCTTTTGATTTTTCCTTTTTTTCTATTTTGATGCGTCGTTGTCGCCTACGTTACGCCAAGTGACCCAAGCGACGACCGCATGCGAGAGCATACGATGGCCCATTATATACCTTAAAAGTGCTCCGCACTTATAATCGAAGAAGACTTTTCCTTGGGCAGGGACGTACTCTATATGCCACAGATGAACATGATAACCGTAGTTTTGCCTGCATTACGCCAAGCGACAGCATACGACAGCATTCGACATCATGCGACCGCTCGGGCCCCTAAAATGCTCCACGCTTAAAAGCAAACATCGGCGAGCTTATAAAATAGAATTTAGGTGGCGAGCCAGAAATGCGCTGAAAATACACAAAACTTTTTAACGCGAGAGCGTTTTATGCCCGGCGATACGCTGGCGCATTTCCGTTATGAATATTACGTTGTAAAATATAAACTAACAAATTTCAAAGAAGAAAACAAGGCGACAACGTTCCATCGCCAGGCATCGACACGCTTCTCGCTCCTCAGCGCGCAGAGCAAATCCACTAAGCCACAGTACGTACATTGTCCGGCTTGCTGACCATCAGCTATTTATATACGGGATATACCGTTGGCGGTCCTCAGAGCTCAGCAACATCAGCGCTCAGAGCTCAGCAACATCAGCGCGCTTCCGTCATCAGTAGCGAGATGGCGTAGAGACGCGCTCTAAAGGTCGTCGCCTCGCGCGTTGTGATACGGGTGCGTTTATCTCGTGATTGCGACGCTTTTTACGTCTTGTGTCTCCACTGCACGTTTGTTTTGAAATACAGTGTTTAAAAAAGCACAAATGTAACTTCGCTCGCTGCCGCGGCCGCGTTCACAAAAGGAGTGCGCTGCTCACACACCAACAAGAATTGTGACAGTTGTTCGTGCACATCCTTTGTAGACTTATACGTTAATTTCGTGCGCCTTTATTTGTGTTTGAGCACTGCCCTTCAAGTGTCGAGCTGTGACGGTTGGTAGCCGCGCTCGTCGTGCTCATTTCATGCGTACTTTGTGTTTGAGGTGCGCGCTGCAAGTTTCTAGCTGCTTGCCGTTCTCTAGCATTTATTCCTTCGCCATTTTGGTGAAACATTGTACAATAAATGCTCAACTGCCTCTGTGAAGACATGCTTCACTTTTGTGCCTAGCTGGTCTTAGACAGAGAGACGAGTCATGTTTCTTTCTTTTTATAAGTGTGGCTAAGAAAAAAAATGCACACTTGTGGAATCTGTCCGCCCCAGCATATTAATGATAATATTGTTGGGGCTTTGCGTCCCAAAACCGCGGTATGATTTTGAGGGACGGTGCAGCGAAGTGCTCCGTAAATTTCGAGAACACGGGGTCTTTGGCGTGAACCTACATATAAATATACGGGCCGCATTCGCTTGAGTGTACGCGTAAGTTTAATTCTTAGATAAGAATGCATAGACTGTGAAGTGCATTTACGCACGTGCCTCAATTATCTTATCGCTTGAGTGGGAAAAATATGCTATATACTATATAAGCTTGCATTGACTTATTTCATTTTTGTGTCACTTGGGGGAGGGGCGTGGGTGCATAAATATGAAGCATTTTTTTTCTGATATGAGTCTAACCACGAGTTCAGGGAGTGTCGTTCGTCTCATTTTGTCAAAAGGGCGCTACTTCACTGTATGGTAGTTGCAACTATCCCACCTCTCTACCTCATTTGGCATGTAGCCTTTTCGCCTATGTAGAATATGTAGCTACCACGGCAGGGATTTGGTCACGCGACCCACCAGCCAGTAGTTGAGCACTGTGGCCACTAGACCATCATGGCGTGTCAAAGAAACAATTGCCATCGGGACAACGTGATTCTCTCGCGTTAGTAAAACATGCCGCATAGTTACCTCTCATGAACGGCAGCATAAATATTTGCCACGTTCGTAAACATCCCTGCACTGCACCAAAAAAGCAACGACAACCACGAATACTTAGGTCACGTGTCCCTCGTCGTGCCTTTTTTTTGCGGGATGCACAGTGATTGCAAGACTGTTTCTGACCTCGTCGACGTCGACGCCAGCTATGACTTCTTGCACCTGTATGGCAGTGGGTTTAGAAGGCCACTCGCTCGTGTTCCAACGAGGCACGAAACGGAACGTAACGTTCTTCGCGGCTGCAAGCAGGTCTGGCAGCTCGGCGTCCTGGAAGCAGGACTCCCGCTCCGACTCGCTGTTTCCGCGGCAACCAAGAACTGCGGCCAACTTGTTCCACGTGTAGACCGCCTCCTGGATGTATGCACGTCATCAACGTCTACTCTAACCTAGCAGCGGCCGTGGAGCTCAAATTTCATTTCAGCCTAACTACCGATTCAGGTATTTTCTACAGCCCGGCAGCGGTGGTATAGTGGCTAAGGTACTCGGCTGCTGAACCGCATGTCACGGGATCGAGTCCCGGCTGCGGCGGCTGCATTTCCGATCGAGGCGGAGATGTAGGCCCGTGCGCTCAGATTTGGGTGTACGCTAAACAACCCCAGGTGGTCTAAATTTTTGGGAGCCCTCCACTACGGCGTCTCTCATAACCATATGGTGGTTTTGGAATGTTAAACCCCACATATCAACGAGGTATTTTTTATAGTAACCTAAACATTCATATCTTCATTTTCTGCAGTTTGTGGCAAATAGAAATCCCAGTTTTTGAGATACTTTGTTTTGCTCCTTAGTTTTCTGTATGGCATTGCGTAGTGACATTGCGTAGCCAATATATTTATCACAAATATTGATACGTAGTGTATGGAGCGTGGCGCCGCTTACTCCAGAAACGACATTCACAGCATACCATGGAAGCAGTATTAAGCTGCATTAAACATGTACTTTGAATCTTCCAAACCTGTTTTACAGTGCTTTTTTGTTTTGTTATGCAGTATTATCCAATATTTGCCCTCAACGTGTTCATTGTTTTAGTTTATCACGACTATTACATTCCCTTTGTCAAAGGCCCATTTGTGCCGTAGTAATTGGCAACTACGCAAAAACTCTGCTGTTTTGTTTTATGTATGCATTACGAACAGCCTCTGCATACAGATTTCATTTACCCTCAGCGTGAAAGCTCATAAGTTTTGTATTCAAATAGTACCTTGTATGGGAGAAGTTGAGTGTTTTTCTCGCACACCTAAAAAGGAAGGTAAAACCTATGATTCCGTCCAACGATTACAACTGTGTCGATTACTCCCACGCCAACGTCGACTCCTGGATTTCTTCGAAACGAGCTCGTTAACTTGAAACACGTGTGAAATGGAGTGTGTTGGTGCACACTGATACTAACAAACAGCGTGAAGACACCAAGGAAGAGACAGAAGAAACAGGACAGAGCGCCGACTACCAACAACTGCCTTTATTTTCGCTGTGCAAAAACACATGCTTCGAGACGGGACCGTTATAACCACGCCCGCGAAACATATAGCCTTCGCCATCCACGTCGCAGGTCAGGCATGTATACGAGCTCCCCGTATATAACACTAACTGACAAACGGATTAACTATCCTGGCAGTTGAGCGTTCCATGCTTCTTTGACAAAGCACGGCCTGTGCGCGTGTGCTAGAAAGTCCTCCTTCTTCTCTCCGGTGTTTCGTTTCCCAAAGCGTATGTTCTTTCTCAGCGACAAAAAAATCAGAGTATATCCACCAGATGAATAAAGTCGAGTGGGGCGAAGTGGACGGATGGATGAACAGACGCATGGAAGCACGGATGGAATGACGGACGCTTCGCCCCACTCATCATCATTCACTGCGTGGATATATGCTGTGACGCATGGATGTACGGACGCACGGAAGTATGGTGGACTGACGGACGCTTCGCCCCACTCATCCTCATTCACTCCGTGGATATGCTGTAACACTGTTTTTATTGACATGCAATCCAATGCAACTGGCTATACGATGACTACGACGACACGGGACATGCTACCCACGGCGTAAAGAGCTTCGCCCCTGAAACAAACGCAGTTTTTGGTAGTCAGTGCTCTATGCTGTTTCGTCCGTCTCTTCTTTGGTATTTTCGTGCTGTTTATATGCAACTTTTGCTTGGGGCTGTGTCCGTCCCTTGGCGACCGTCCGCTCCAACAATGCGCATGCGCTAACTCTCGCCTTCTCTTCGCGCTCACGCTAGGAGGTGGCAGAGCTGCCTCCGCTTTGTTTTTAATCTCCCGCCAAACAGCTGTGTGCTCGTATGTAATGCTGAGCGCACTAGCTCCGTTGCACTCTCCTAGAAGCACTGGGCGTTCATTTTGCGGCACACACACGGTAACACACCCGAATTAGAGGGGGGTAACATATGAGGTTCATAACATATACACAAAACCACTGAAAAATAAAACAGACAAGGAAAAACACAAATGGAAACACAAGTGAACAGGAGCACTGCTTCGCATCATTCTGATTTCTTTTAGATGGAAATAGTGCAATCTTGTTTACTATGAGCTCTTTAACTCTACCATTTCAAAGATTGATTGATATGTGGGGTTTAACGTCCCAAAACCACAATATGATTATGAGAGACGCCGTAGCGGAGGGCTCCGGAAATTTCGACCACCTGGTTCTTTACCGTGCACCCAAATCTGAGCACACGGGCCTACAGCATTTTCGCCTCCATCGAAAATGCCGCCGCCGCAGCCAGGATTCAATCCCGTGACCTGCGGGTCAGCAGCGGAGTACCTTAAACCACCACGGCGGGGCACACTTTCAAAGAGCTTGCCGCATTTGTCGGTAACGCAGATCCAGGGACGGGTCCTTCCAGCACGGCTCTCAGGCAGTTCAGCTTTAGCGCTTGAGCGGCTGCCATCAGAACGTAGGCGCCCGAGCCGTGACCCACGAGCATCAGTTTGGATGGGTCGGCGTGAAAGGTGGCGGCATTCTCCAGCGCACAACGCACAGCGACCACGGCGTCATTGATGGCCAGGTCAGCACCTGATTCTGCGGGACTTGTCCGGCCAAGGTAGCCGAGTATGCCGAGTCTCACGTTAGGAGACATCACCACTGCATCGGCTGCGCAAGTAGGTTGGCGTTTCGATGACGGCGTCGTAATATCAATGGGAAAATGATCGAGAATAGTGATAACATGAGAATAGAGAACGATAAGGACGATGTGGGTGATATACGCCTAACAAAATAAAAGGTAATAGCGAAAGCGATATGTTAAAAAAGTGATTAAGGAATTCAATAACAATGAACGAAGCATTGATATCTTTACTGTAGTAACTTATTGGTCGGCCTTTTCACAACAAGAAAAAAAAAAAGCGCCAGCAAAAATAACCGTTTGACCGAAAATAGCACTAAATATTCAACTTTACATTTTGTACTGTACGGAAGGAATGAAGCATTAACTACAAAACTAGAAAGTGTGGCTTCTTGCATTCGGAGTATGCACTGTAATAATAATAATAATAAATGGTGTTTAACGTCCCAAAACACCATATGATTAAGAGACGCTGTTGTGGAGGGCTCCAGAAATTTCGACCACCTGGGGTTCTTTAACTTGCACCCAAATCTTAGCTCACGGGCCTACAGCGTTTTCGCCTCCATCGAAAATGAAGCTGCCGTAGCCGGGATTCGATCCCGTGACCTGCGGGTCAGCAGCCGAGTACCTCAGCCACTTTAGACCACCTCGGCGGGGCTGTGTACACAAACATCCAATGCGTAATCTACACAATGTGATTGTCTTTTTAGCCAAGGACCAACGTGGAGAACTGCCTTTGAAAGAGAAAGGGATTGTATAGCTCACTAGCTCACCTTTAGCAGCCAGTATCTCCCATTCGAGCAAATTGTTTGTGCCCCTCGAGAACCAGTCCTGCGTCATTGCCAGAAGCAGCGGTCTCTTGGCCGCGGTCGCCGAGTCGTGGGCAGGCGCCCACACGTTCACGCGTAAGCAGTCCTCGCGGCCCAGTAGTGTGTCGTTGATGACCTGGGCGCACGGAGGGCTCGCCTCTTTCAAATCCAGAGCCAGGAGACTGCTTGCCTTGACAGGCTGTGCGAAGGCGAAACGTTTACTTCTAGCCCCGAGACGAGCGTAAGGCACGCCGAGCCAGCGGTGGAGGGCCACGCCGTGCACGTCTACCGCAGCGCCCTTCAGTATGCCCGAGGTGGTGTTTACCTGCAGTCGCGGTCGAAAGGAGCGTTTAGCCCACGCGTAGAGTCGTCAACATTGCCGAGTGGACAAGATTGGTGCAAATAACTGGTAAATTTGCACGTGGCGTCATGATTGTAGCTCCTCACCATACTTGTAGCCAAACAGGACGACTCGGTGTATAATCCGTGCATGCCTCTTTTCTGTATGAACGTAACATCAGCCGTCGTTTAACGAATTATCACAGAAGCATGCTCAATTAAGAGTTCGTATAGGTTGAGTCGAAAATGCGCCAGGAGATGCAGCTTAACAAAGAAGTCTACAGGTAACGACACTTCCGTTAGTCGCCCTCTTACACGAGGTCAATGTTCTCCATTTCAGCACGAGCGCCAACGTATTGGCTCGGTGAAAGATGCCTCAGTCATGCTATGATGTTTTTTTTTGGTCACGCGAAGTCTCTATTATGTAAATAGCGGTTATGATGCCGTCATTGCGAACCATCAATCTTCTCCGTGCGTCAATTTTCCCCCGTCATGGACTTTCCATCACTTCGAAGGGTTTCGAATAGCGTATTTCTTATGTTCCTGAGTGTTCCATGCCACACACTAATCGTCCTCGCTGAGTATTATGCTTCACTGCCCGAATAATGGCTGAGTGACCACCTTTTTGCGCTAGTCCCCGGTCCATATACCGAACAAGGAAATATGTTCTTCAATGAAAAACTTCATTTTTTTTGTCTACGAAGCCAGTTAGTGTTTACTTCGAAACTTCGTAGCGCTGCCTGATTGTATGACATCATACTTCACTATGCTTTCGACTGAATTCGCAGCCCCGCCGCGGTGGTCTAGTGGCTAAGGTACTCGGCTGCTGACCCGCAGGGCGCGGGTTCGAATCCCGGCTGCGGCGGCTGCATTTCCGATGGAGGCGGAAATGTTGTAGGCCCGTGTGCTCAGATTTGGGTGCACGTTAAAGAACCCCAGGTGGTCTAAATTTCCGGAGCCCTCCACTACGGCGTCTCTCATAATCATATAGTGGTTTTGGGACGTTAAACCCCACATATCAATCAATCAATCAATCAATCGACTAAATTCGCAGACTTCATGGCAAAATGCGCAACGGCTTCCAAAGTGGAATTTTGTTTTGTAGGTCTCGGTAATATCTTGCTCTGAGAGTCCGCTATGCCAGTAAGAATGTTTGAATAGTGAACACTTGCGAATATCGGGTAAACTATTGCTCCATTCGACTGTACTTAATAATCAGGTTGTGAATATACGCAACTGCGAACTATTAGACACTTTTAGTTGGGCGTACGTAGCCTACGTATGTAGCATGGCTACGGGAGAGATTTGTAACCTATGTATTTCAAGCATGCGTGTCTATGCCCTCCACCCCCCACTCCCCAAAAAAGAAAGAAAAAAAAAGGCGGCGCAAGCAAACCTAACGATACGTAGCGCCAGCTACCTATCTTTTATATCCTCTTACAACAAACCTACAGCGCCCTACCCATCTATCTACTTTTTCGATTTTCTGGAGGGCCAGAAGGATGGTCAATAGCCACTTGCTTCAACGGTAATTGTCCTCTAACAAATGGAGACACTCTTGAATAAGCTTTCGAAAGCAATTCAAGGGCTATTTGATTAACATAGCCACTGAATAGCCACTGGAGTCACGTCAATCGTTTTCGCAAGTAACTCTGGATTCGCACCCCCGCTACTCTACAGTAGCACTGCTACAATGCACGCAACATTCCGCAAACAGTCACGAGGGTACCACGCGATCGCAACAGATAGTGGATCCTACTAACACACCTTATAATAATAAAATCTGGGGTTTTACGTTCCAAAACCACGAAATAATTACGAGGATCGCTGAAGTGGAGGGCTCCGAAAACTTTGACCACCTGGTTTTCTTTAACGTGCAGTGGCGTCGCACAGTATATTGACTTCTACCTTTCCGTCTTCATCGAAACACGACCGTGCTGCCTGAATCGAACCCGTGACCTTCAAATCAGCAGGCGAGCACCAGCCACTCTTTCTCAGAGGCGGACTTTAGGTGTCGAGGCAACTAACGCACCTCGACACTTGGTACTGCTGGAGCCTCGGTCCACGAAGTCGATACCTCGGTGACCGTTCTCACTCGATCCCCACTGGCTTCGGTGGTGCTGACAGCCAGTGCCGACGTGGCCGAAGCTGTAGCGCCAGGAGCAGTGGTTGTGGCGTCTTTGTGCTTGAACAGGATTCCTATGATGACGACGACGAGCGCGATGACCGTAAAAACCACGGCCCGATATGCGAATCTCGCCATCCTCCTGCACACGACTTGTGATGCATTGTCATTTTTCGTGCGCCTGACATAAAGTGGTATATTCAGACAGTGCGGCTATGTCAGAGAAACGTATTGGGATCAGTCTTTACTGGCCTGCAAAAAAGCAATGCGGGAAAAGAAAAAAAGGCACATGCACTTACATGATTATGCGATAGTACGTGCTTCAAAGAATCATCATAGGAGAGGCCAGCAGCCGCAAATTTACTTCGGGAAAATGGGGGCGGGGCGCACATGCTCAGGACCTTAAAGAGATCGTTTTCATTACTTATTTTCTGTAAAACATCCCCTTCTTTCAGAATTTCGTAGACGAAGGGGTGGGGGGGGGGGGTAGCGCAACTTTGCCGGTTACGGGCCTTTTTATGAGTGTTAGTGTTACTTACAACACTCTGTAGTACTATTTGCGCGAATAAAAAAAATAACCGGTACAGCACTAACGCCCGGCAACGTTGCTGTGGATTCCTTGTAGCGTTGGAATGCAGTACCGCGGCACGAATGCGCTCTCTGTGAAAGACAAGCGTACGCGTACGCTTTTATATACATTTAGATAAAACCTAAAAATAAATGCAAGCTTCGCACACATAGACAGCTTTCCCGGCCAAAGAACATTCGCATAGCCCCGCCGCGGCAGTCTAGTGGATAAAGTATGCCGCTGCTGACCTGCAGGTCGCGGGTCGAATCCCGGCTGCGGCGGCTGCATTTTTGATGGAGGCAGAAATGGTGTAGGCCCGTGTGCTCAGATTTGGGTGCGCGTTGAAGAACCCCAGGTGGTCGAAATTTCTGTATCCCTCCACTACGGTGTCTCTCATAACCATATGGTGGTTTTGGGACGTTGAACCCCACATACCTATTGATAAAACAACATTCGCCATACGCCCTGTCCAATCGCGCTTGCTCACCCGTGACGCCAAGCACTTGAAGAGTATTTGAGGATGGTGTTTTTTTTAAGAGAACCCGTTCTGCCCTAAGAATTGAACTTGCTGGCAAATGTCAGCACAGATTATGATATCACTGCCCTGTAATACGCCGTCTTTATAAGCGGTGACGAAGAACACCTAATTGTTAATTTGCATAGTGTTCACCCTTACAGCGAAAAAGTAATTGCTGTTATAGAATGCAACCCAGCATGGTTCTCTATAACAGATGAATTGTAGGCGCTCCTCAGTTATTAGGGAGGAGCTTTTGGTTTTTTCTTACATTGTAACACGGAACGAATTCCTATATTGGCGGAAGCTTTTCAAACTGTTATCTAATTTATTGGTGTCTAGGCTTCATTCACATGCGTGTTACATCACTAAATGCACGAGATAACCGAAAGCCATTTGTCTGGAAGGCTGAAACCGGCTGTTCAAATATGAAAAGCACGATAGTAAGAAACAAGAAATCGTAGAAAGGCTTACCGTTCCCGCCGCATCTGCGTGTCTAGTTGTGTCTGTGGAACAATGGCTCTTATGGAAATCGGCTGATCCTGAGAAAACGAAGTAGGATGCTTTATTTTCAGAGCAATATATACACTGGAGATGCGGGACATCAACTGCTAAGCGTTTATTGCTATAGCTATTGCATGGACACTCCGAATGGATTTGTGCCGTCATGCACAGTGGCCCTCAAGTTCGGTATCGACCTCACGTAGATAACATCGTTCCGCACACCGTGCGTCCTACGTGCGAATAAAAGCAGGCGAACACTGCTGATAAGGGCTGCTTAACCAGAGATGAACCGAGCCAGCCGTCGGCGCCGCACAAAAGGGTGCGTGTGACCCCGTCATCCCAAGTGAACCCCGCCCTTATAATACACTTGTCACCAAATCAGAGGGTAGCGAACCGGGCACTTGCCTGGTCGCCTCCTCTCTCGTTGTTCTTCCTTCCTTGTCACCGATCTTTTCATTCTCCCCAGCTTCAATAATTCCACGTGTAAGTTGATTTCTATTACGAGATAACTGCTGGAAAAAAATGGAAATAAACTTACACTTGAGATTAGAGAAGCAGTGGAGATTGAAAAGATGAGTGACGAGTGTATTAGCATGCCCTCCATCGCAGTGACAAAGAAAAAAATTGACTTCCTGGGTGTACGCCACGAGACCTATCAACCTTCTTTTTACTTCCGTGCCGCAGATGTGCTCATGTTTTGCCCCCTAATTATGCTGTTGTAATAAAAGAAATAAACTGATGAGAGTTGCGCTATGTGCGTGCGTGTGTGTTATTTCGTATTACGTCTTCATTACGCTATTACCGTTCATATTCATGGAATACCAACGTGCTCATATTACGACCTTGGTGAAGCTCATGTTTTCACTTGCTTCATGGTGTCAAGGCACTGATTTTTAACGCGCGAGAGAGCGTGTTGAAATTATGCTGTACAAAAAACGACTTCTTCGCTTTTCTGCCCGAAACTTCCTATTATACGCGGAGTTTGCAAAACATCTTCATCGTCATTCTATATTACGTCTATACACGTGCCACTAGTAAATGAGTGCGCCTTCCGAATCGAAAAAACATCCTTACCAATGAATGCAACAGTAGTGGTGTTGGCTTGGTGCCCTGATATAGAAAAAACAACACAAGAACAACAGTAAAACTAAAGGCATTTATTTAAACTGTGACTGCAGTTATTTTGATGAATCAATCAATCAATCAATCAATCAACTTTATTTGTGTCCTTTAACAAACTGACAGAGGAGCAGCGAATAAAAGCTGTCTTGCGACAGCTTGACAGGCCCACCACCCCCATTTATAAGGGCTCATGGCAGCACAGCTATAATTAGATTTACATATAATACAAAAAATATTCACAAAGAAAAAGCTACATCCTTGTAAAAAAACGGTACATCAATTGGAAACAACGGCATCGAACTCTAGAAAAACCAACAAGCGCGAGAACTAGTGATGAAATATTAAAAAAAAGAAACGAACATCGAAGCGTTATAACCTATTTAAGATCAACTAACGATGTGAATTTTGGCCCTGACGCGTCCACTGCTTTCAACAGAAAGCTGAAGTCAACACGCAACTTACCAAGCTTATCGCTCCGAAGGTGATTTACTAGCTGACAGTTCCGCCTTCTTTCGATGTTGACACGCGTAAAACTCTTCTGCAGCTGACAGTAACAAAAATTCCTGCCGATGAGTAAAAAGTTACGTTCTTTAATGACGCCCCCATATCTTTCTTTGTCAAGTCGATCAGGTTCCACAGTCTAAAAACTTCGAAACGCGTTATCGCTTGCAGCATACCGTGCCTGGAGGTATACGGACGCCTTGTCAAACATTGCAACGACTCGAATCTTATAGAACCTTACGGAGTCGGCGTCGATTGCCGGCGTAGGCGTTATGGTCAGCTGGGGTCCCGGCGAGAACTCCGGAAACATGGCTGCAGTAGCAATGGCTGACACGCCTGTCGTACTCGACGTAGCGAAGGCGCCATCAATTTTGTCTTTGTTCTTTTTCTTTCTCTTCTTTGACTTGTGCTTGTGCGTTTCCGTGGTGCTAGATGACGACCTGCACGCACCACGCGATGCTATTCATTATTGTCTGGCGCTAAGCAATGAATTACACAGAGGTGATAAATAGATTCGTACTTGTTTGTCGCCGCACTTGACACTAACAGCATGCGCCGAAGTTGCTTGCAGTTAGTCTTAACTGAAAGCATGATGAGTTACAGCTTTTTACAGATGAGTTCTATAAGTTTCCAGGGCATCGCTGAGTGCCAAGTTTAAAAAAAAAAGCTACTGGCCCGCCTATGGATATCAGCGGTGTCATGAAAACGGAGCCATGAAAGTGCGAGAGCTACGCTTAATAAGCTATGCCCTCTGCCAGTCGGTTGATCATCTTCAAAATTAGCACTCTCAATATAGGACAATGCCGGTCTTATAGAAGCGCTTTTCGTACAGCACTTTTCTCGGAGGCTGCCGTTCAGTAACACGTCTGTCGAATGGCTAAGCCATAATTGACATTATTTCTGCCAATGCCTCCGAATCTTGTACGTGAGTCACCACCCGTAGAGAGGGGTCCGGATGTTTTGAAACATTATTGCTTATAGCTGCTATAAAAATTTTCTGTGTTAATACTAACTGCGGGTTGGCGTGATGAAATCTAACTATATTACTAACTGAAAGTTGGCGAGTGGCGTGATGAAATCTTCAAGACATGACGAAATTCGTGACACTTTTTTTGCTCTAAGCCCCACCGGCTGAATTGTTAGTAAGAATGCTTTTACTTATACGAGCTCATTTATTGTTCAATCATGCTATATGGCAACGAATCAGCCCAGCTGTCATTCAGTTTCGGTCGCAGTAGCGTGACCAATAACATACCGGCTGTTGTCGGTGTCGACCTTGCTTTCGTTCTCGGACGCTTCCTTGAAACGCTTGTCACTCGAACGAGCTTTCGAACGGACGCTGGCGTCCGCGCGCCGCTTTGAAGTGCTACTTCGGCTGCTTCGCCGATTCGACAAGGGCGCCGTTGTCGACGTTTTCTGGCTTTCCTGGTCCTCTGTGGCGTCCATGCCGAAGAGGGAATGTCGAAGCAGCTGTTGACAGGCCGAAGATCCTTCTAGTGCTTCATGTGGGCGATGAGGATGATTGAATGCAGGAAAAGACACTAACCCACTTCTGGGGACCGGGATGGTTTAGTATTCATTGGAGTTGTATAGGCTGCGATCACCCTCCACCTGCGTCTTTTCCGGATGAAAGTGTTGACCATATTAATAATCTCACGCGCTGTTCACGTCGTCAGAATATATAGCGGCTTCAAGTCACTTTCAATGCTGCGTTTCGGCATGATTTCCGTGACCCAAAGTGCTTTTCACACATCCATCTACACCACCACCAAAGTCCGCACCTCATCGAATTACATCGACACAGGTTCTTTCATGGCATCACGCTAAGATTTCGTTATGTTTTAGTCTGTGGGGTCTTGCGTCCCGAAAATACGATATGATGAGAGAGGCCGTTGAGGAGGGCTCCAGAAAATTTGACCATCTGGTGTTCTTTACCGCGCACTGCCATGGCACAGAAATGCAATTTGTCGGCTATTCGTTTCATGTTCAATCAGAAGCCACAGTTGCCGCTACTTTGCGCAAAGAAATTCCTCTACCCCTTTCCTCGTTATTTTTTGGGCGAAACAGCCAAAATAGTGGCTTCTAATTGATACCGCACAATACACGGGCCTTTACCATTTCGCCTCCATCGAAACGCTACTGCCGTGGTCGGGATCGAACCCGCGACCTTGGGGTCAGCGGATGAGTGCTCACGCTAAAATCCCTAAACTGTGGGATTATGTCGATTGCGAACGTCCTGTGGTGCATGCCCGCATATCACTGGCACTGCAGATGTGCGCCACATGTCGCAAGTGTCAAGGGTTTCATTACGTATGCGGCAGAGACGTCATCAAGTTAGTAATGGCATCATCTGAAATCACCGCTCCTTATATAGGTTTGGGAAGTAAAAACAGCGCAAAAATATAGACAATGACGGAGGAAGAGATGGCAGGGCGCTGAACTCGCAACTGTCGTCTCTCGCTCAGTCATTGTCTATATATTTGCGCAGTTTTTACTTCCTGAGCATGAACCACCAATAGCTTTAGTATATGCCATGTTAAGAAGAAGACGCCGAGAGCAGCAATACGTAGATGCAAGATAGCTAGATAGATAGATAGATAGATAGATAGATAGATAGATAGATAGATAGATAGATAGATAAATAGATAGACATGACCAAATTTCTCATGGTTCGCGAAGAACTACTTGGCATATAATACAGCTCTAAAGATTTCTGACAGCTGCGCAGGTACTATGCTTGATCAAGGGCTCCGATTCTGCGTACTTGCGTAGCACACTGCAGGGCCAACTTACGAAAAATGCTGTGTAGAAACAAGGCACTCGCCACTAAAGCCCTAACCTCATGCACGCGATTTCCTGGCGACAGCGACGAGCAGCAGCGACGAGTGAGAAGACTTGCTATTACGGAAGCCCATCCGTCCCCGCCATTTGTCGCGTCGCGCATTCCTGGAAAACTAGAAAAGATCGCTTGTCGCTCGGAATCAAGCGTGACAATTTCCAGCAACATGGCTGCGCCCATGGTTCTCGCTTCGGTTACAATTTGCTCTTGATGCTTGTTATCCGCGCGTTCTTCAAGGGATGCAAGGTATCGACTACCCTATTTTTTAAATTCTCACCTCCCGCGGAGAGGGAGAAAGCGGCCGTATTTTGTCCTAAAGGGGTACTGACACAAAATATCGGGGCCAAGATAGCCTGCGGCATCAATTCTCGTGAACATTCGTATATCATCTGCAAGGTATGAACAGCGAATGTAGCTTGGAAGGTATTTTAAATTAATTTTGAAGTTTGCGTGAGCGACCGACTTCATAGCGCTATGACACCCTCGGAGGTGACCCCGAAGTGACCCCCTACTTCTCTCACATCACCACGCTGGGGTCAATAAAACAAGTTATGATGACGTCATAGCCGCCATTTTTCTTTTGCCGTGTTAGTTCCCGAAGTGTACATTTCTCGGTGGCTGGTTACGAGTGCGTGGCCGGGGCGCACGCGTAGAAAGTTTTGTGTTTCATGACATTTCAGTGCCGTTTCCTATTCGTAATTCCTGATGCAGATCGTGTGGAAGTGCGTCATAGTTCTGTGTGCTGACGTGTCAAGAGTTGCACACGCTAGGTGGTGACAGCTGCACCAAGTTTTTTGAACTCTCTCAAACCGAAACGGAAACTGATCAATAATGAGGGGCCTGTAATTAATTATCTACCGCATACTGCAGCAAACAATGTGTCATGTTATGACTAACAGCTATACAGCAACGCATTGCAGCAGAAAAACGTGAGGCCAAATTTTTTGTGTCAGTACACCTTTAAATATTGTTATCGAACGTTTGTTTTCATGTCTCTATGGTAGCTTGTGACCATTCGGTTGCACTAATCATAGAGTGGTTTTGGGATGTTAAACCCCACATATCAATCAACCATTCGGTAGCTTGCTAGAATGCAAAACCATCATGCGAAGGGCATCGTAGCCTGTCGCGGTTAAACAAAAGATTGCGAAATAAGAAGGTCGTAAACAGTGCTTTTGTGGCTTCCTTATGGCGCACAAGGCAGTAATAAATTTGGCATGTGGTCATCAACCAACTTTTAAACTTCTATTCGCAATTTACGCGCATGCGCGCACGTGGTAGTTTTTATGCAAGCAACAATGACACATTGTCGCCGACATGCGGTTGCAGCCGTCGCGATGTGACGGAGCAAGTTTGTCGCGGCCACTTGTCGCTGTCGCTAGGAAATCGCGTGCAAGCGGTTATGCCCTAACAACCGCGCATGTGATGTTGTATCAGCTGGGACATAAAACGATTGGCGTCGACATGGGCAGGACGAGTGATTTGCTAGGCCGCCTTGACTGTTTAAATGGTTATTCAGCGTATTCTTGTGCAATACCAACTCATCATCATCATCATCATTGTCGTCGTCGACATCATCAACATCATCGTGACTACGCTCCTTGCAGTGCAAAGGCGTCTGTCATGATTCCTCAATCAACCCGCGTCTTGTTCTTTCTGCTGCCACGTAACGACCTCTAACGTTGACTGTCGATTATAATGAGTTTACCACAAAAGAAAATGCTTGTGGTGTGCACACCGTCTTGATGAATTGTTAGTGTTAATTAGTGTTGTGGCTGAGAAAAAGAAAGAACAGCCCTTTAAATTTCCACTGCAATTTTTTCCTATTTATAGCGAGAGTGTCGTGCTGACAGATTTGATGCCTGCAGGTAGTATGCCAATGATTGAGAATAATTGGTCAGCTATCAACCTGAAAGAAAATAACGGTATACATGACACCAAGAGACGGACAAAGAGTGTTTCACACGTGCCAGTGGTACAGGCTAACACTCTCGTGTTTAAAAGCACGTGCATATACCATAAAGTGGACGGGGGACGACTGCCGCTGTGACGCAGTTGGTAGAACATCAGACGCGTTGCTCGGAATTCGCAGGTTCGCAACCTGCCAGCGCAAGTTATCTTTTAGTCCACTTTTCCTTCACATTTTACCTCATGATTACTGCGATTTTCGTCCCTTACAGTTTTCTTTGCTTTGATATCGATTAGTTCCTACTAATACGGAAGTATAAGAAATTAGAACGCTATAAGTGAATAAAGTTTGAAGAAAAAAATGTATGTTCTCACTTTACCCCTGAAAAATAACCAACCTCACCGCGTCCAGGTGGGAGGCGGCCCTTCGTAGCTCTCTCCTGTCCTACCAACTCTGGGCCGTCCAGCAGGCCCGCGGAGCGGCTGCCAGGTTTAGCCTGGCGGTCGCGACCTGGCAGTCACCCACTGCGAACCAACGTGGGTCTTGCCGGACAATAATAAAATTTGACACCCAGCCACCCTGCTTCTATACATGCACTATATCAAACCCGATATTGACTTCAACACAAAAGAATGCGTTTTGCCGGACTGAAGTATTCTAACAGGTGTTCAAGTGTTGGCTCAGATGTACACTTCACGACCCTATGACGCGTTAACGAATGCTCATATATGGAGCAGGAAATCCCGAAAACATTCTCCTTGGCCAAACACGCGCTTGCGTCATGCATGGTTCAGGGTGGTTTAGGGGGGGGGGGCTGTCGCTAGCATCGACCTTCGGAGCTTTCATAACTGCCGAAAAGTAAGCTTGTTGCTCAAATTAGCGTCACAACAGACATTAGACATTGCACACTGTTCCTCATGCAAAAAGGGCCATGATTAGTAGTGGTTGAACACGGAAAAAGATGGAACCGCCGTCGCTTTCCATAAGACGGCATGGCATCTTGAACCAAAGAACCAATAAAGTAAGTGTCAGCGCATCCCTTATCGCTTGACGCTGGACTGATGTTTTTTGATTGTGAGGTCGAATCACCTTGCTCGAACGCTCGGACGGACGGACAGAAGCACGGACGGACTGACAGATGCTCCGCCCCACTGATCATCATTCACTCCGGGGATATGCTGTGATTTTTTTATTGGGGTAGGGGCGCTAAATAGAGGAGCCTACACTTCGTGTTGCAATCTGGTCGCCTCAAGAGTTACGCGAGTCCGTGTGCTTTCTTGTGCTTTTATCTCTGCGATAGTGTGTGGGGGTAGCTTGCCTCATGTTTCCTGTGCTTGAGTATGGTTCTGTGGTGCGCTAGTGGGTGGCAGATGGTTTTTTCCAGTGGTGGGATTCCACCAAGCCTTTGTGTGCCGCTGAACAGCTTCAACGTGAGACGCTACTGTAGTACCACGTATTGTCCCGTGATATGCAGTGGCGGGAAGCGTATTATTCTTTATAGAGCACTTGTTTTTCTCACAAACAAGCGCAATGTCAGACGTGCACCACCACCTTCATAAGACAGCATGGAGAGTGATTTCGTAGAGTGTCTTGACTGTTGCAATGGTTAATTGGTGTATTGATGCAGGACACCGATCAACAACATGTAACGTGGACTATCGATTATATTCAGTTTATCATGAAAAAAGAATGTTTGTGGTGGCCACACTGTCTTGGTATATTCGAGCCATGTTGGTTACCTCTTATTAGTGTTGTGTGTCACAAAAAAGAAATCAATCCCTTAGAATTGCACTGCTTTTCTATTTATTGTGGCTTTCCTTCTGGCACACTAGATGCCTTTATGTAGTATAATAAGTAATAAAATATACTGGTCATATATACCCCATGACGTGGACGGGGGGAGGAGGGAAGGGTGACTGCTGCTGTGGCTCAGATGGTGGAGCATCAGACGCGCTGTTCAGAGTTCGTAAGTTTGATCCCTGCCAGCGGCAAGTTATTGTTTTGTCCACTTTACTTTCTTCACGCTTAACTTCATAACTGCTGCAGATGATAACTCCTATACTTACCTTGTCTTTCTCGTTTCTTAAATTAATGGGAAGTCTAAGAAATTCGAGAGCCATGAGGGAAAAAACTGGCAGATACCACGTATATATACATTGAGAATCGATGATATGCGAAGCACGAATGAGGAAGTTTGATATGTCACTTTAAATCTCCAAACCGTTATGAGGTGGAGGTAAATTAGATAGATATGTGGGGTTTAACGTCCCAAAACCACCCTATGATTATGAGAGACGCCGTAGTGGAGGGCTCCGGAAATTTCGCCCACCTGGGGTTCTTTAACGTGCACCCAAATCTGAGCACATGGGCCTACAACATTTCCGCCTCCGTCGGAAATGCAGCCGCCGCAGCCGGGATTCGAACCCGCGACCTTCGGGTCAGCAGCCGAGTACCATAGCCACTAGACCACCGCGGCGGGGCAGGTGGAGGTAAATTATGCCGTACACGGCTTCCATGTCATGATTATAATTTTTGAATGTGTCGTTTACCTTCGTCATCTGTTCACGTCACGTGATACCAAATTGAGTATATATGGGCCTAGCGAAACGGCCGCGAGAATGCTATGAGCGTCGTATGTTGTCATGTTCTTACATGACACGCGTGTCAGGATTATAATGTTTGCACCAGTCATATACCTTCGTCATCCATGGACGTCACCTAACACCAAGTTTTGTATACGTGGAGCTTGCGAAACGGCCTCGAGTGCATCATGAAGGGCCCAATATATAACGACGTAACGTTGACGCGTGCGCACGCTTGGCACACGGACGCTACGTTTGCAAAACGCGAGCACTCTGTACAATCTGACGCCAGGCGTGGCCCGACAGCAGCCGGCTCAAAATGCGACATGTTGCATTTGACGCCGATGCGTTATCCACACAGCACTGCGTCTGCCTCTTTTTGAGGCGGAGGGACGCCGGACGCGCTGAAACGCGCATGCGTCAAAGCAACGCAGCACGTGGCGTGGCTATATGGCAGGACTGGCGCCTGGTGTGGCAAGGCTGGCGTGACGCGACAAAATGAACGTGGGTACGCACGCGCGCCGGGTCACGTCGAAGTGTATTCGTGCCTTGACTGTGGCATGTAATCATGTTCTCACATGACACGCATCTCATGATTATCATGTTTGCGCTAGTCATATAAATACGTCATACATTGACGTCACGTAATCTCAAATTTGGCATATGTAGAGCTAGCGAAACGGCCACGAGCGCATCATGAGTGTGGCATGTAGTCATGTTGTTACATGACACGCATGTTGCGATTATCATGTTGGCACCAGTCACACACCTTCATCATCCAATCACGTAGCGTAATACCAACTTTGGTATATGTGACGCTGGCGAAATGGCCGGGAGAGCGATCACGAGCGTGGCATGTTGTCATGTTGGTACATGCCACGCATGTCATGATTTTCAAGTTAGGGTACGTCGCTTGTGTTCGCGTGCATTCACGTCATACCGTACTATTTTTGCAACATGCCATGTTAACGAAACCACGGCGAAAGCAGCAAGGCCATTAAATGTAAATCATGACATTCATGACATACGTGTCATTATTTTCGTGTTATGACTAGTCAAACATGCGAACAATACAGTCATGTTTTGCCATACCAAGTTTGGTATCGATACCATTATCCAAACGACCAGGAGAGCTAAAAGCCGTAGGCGGATAGATAGATAGATAGATAGATAGATAAATAGATAGATAGATAGCTAGATAGATAGATATATAGTAATAGATAGATAGATTGATAGATAGATAGATAGATAGATCGACACCGAACTCAGGGCATGGAAGCCTGCAGAAGAGTCTCCACTGTTATGCAGTTGAACACCCCTTGCCATTTCTAAAGCCGGCCGTGCTAAACGCAAACTTCCTTTATTCCGAAGCAGCTCCCGGGCGAAAGAAATCGGCATTTAGATGAATAATGTTGACCCTGCAGCAGTACTTGCTTTAATAGGCCATAATTTAAAATAAAGCGAAGCGTTTCCTTCAAGAGTAAGTCACGCGAACTGTTAATGTTGGAGATATTTTCAATTTTAATGCATACAAAAATAGAACTACTTTCACAGTGGCTTGTGCCACATTGGCTGTTGAAAGTACTGAGTATGCTATAGTTAGTATTGTTAGGTCGGCTCCGTATGCGATAGCAATGGACCTCATTGAGTTGGCATCCAAAGAAGACGAAGACTTAGGGACGGCTCACTGCTCTCCCATAGTTGAGTACCAAGTACTCGAAGTACTCAAAATCGTTCAACATTTTTACTAAACACACACAAAGTGATCCTTGTGACGAACAATTCGTGCACCATTTCAACCGGGACACTCGTCAATTCAACGAGACAGTCAAGGCCTACTGCTGAAGACCCAGCAAGGTGTCATACATCGACTATCAATTCGAGCAGTTGCCACCAAGACGCTTTTTTGCTGCGGATGGGCGTCATCCGCGTTTTACGGGTGTCGCATTGATTGCAGAAACCCTCAAGAGTACACTCGGTCACGGAGACCTCGAAGCCACCACGAAGTGGTCGAATCAGCCAGTAGCTCCCGTCAATATCCGTTCACCACAACAAGACACCCACGACAAGGACTCTGCATATCAACATATACCAGGAGCCCACGACAAGAACTCTACGTATCAACATACTCCAGGAGCCCCGCACCCACCCAACATCACAGACGAGTTCCCGACGATCGTCGAAACTGTGACTCCGGCGAGCCACTAGCACCCCCTCACCATCGTCAACAGCGCACCATTACCAGGGGGAAAGTCTGCTGGACAGCAAACACGCGTCTCTCCATTGCGGATGTCGAGACCAAAACCCTACAAGACAGCACCACTACCCCAGTCCTCAAAGGGAAGCCTGCCGAACTACGAAAGCGCGTCCCTCTATTGCGGACCCCGGGACCTACGAACACGTTAGCCGGGATCCCAATGCCGACATCCTCCCTACAACGACGAAGGCCTGCCGGACATAACTACAATCTTCGGACTTCGTCCGTGCCATCCCCGCACCCAAAAGAAGATTGACCTCTGAAATGTAAGTCCAGCTCATCGCTTCCCAGTTGCAGTGGCACCTTCCTTAAAGTACGAAAACTTGCTGACAAACAAATTAGACATGAAATGCATAAATCAACATTGCAAGCGTACCTTCGTGCTAGAATAGCCCCCAAGGGTATGACACTTTCCCTCCAACCAACCGCTGCAAACCTGGACGAACAAGACCCAATAACATGGAAAAATGTCCTCCTTGAGGCATCTCTTAAATTAACAGAAATCGCTCTCAATCACAGTGATAAGCAGGTAAAGAAACTGGTTGCTATGAACAAAACCATTCTCCACCACAACTCTTTATCGAACTAAGAAATCACCCGGTTAACAGAATTTGAACAGAATAAATACCAAGCCATCATGACCACAAAATTCATAAACTCAAAAGAGACCATGTGCCCAACCCCGCGTTTCCTGATATAGTTCCTTATCACTACAACACAACCACCCAGGAAACCACTAACGGTACAAACGTGCACCCATCTATGGACACGCCTCGTGACACTGTGATTGTAAACCTATCGCACACGAGTTCGTCACCAGACGAAGAAAAACTGCTATCTAAAGACTAAGCTTCTGCCCAACCACAAATTTTTTCGATGAATTCCGCTTGCTCCGAGACCTCGACAACTTCGCTAGAAGCTTAAGGTCGCGCGAATATTTCTTGGACAGGCCTTCTAACCACGAAACAATTCACCGTCACAAAACAAATGGTTGGACACCGAACAGTAATAGAGACAAGTGTCTGGACCTTTATATCACCGCAGTACAGAAAGATATAGTACACGAATACCACAGACAGAAAGGAAAACGAGAAAACTTGTCAAAATGTGAAAAAAATCAGTATGAGAAATCTGGCATCTAGGACAGGCATAACAATAAAGCCCGCCGACAAAGGAGGAGCAATTGTAGTCTTTAATACAACCAACTACTTACAAGAAGCATACCGCCAACTAGACGACTCAAAATTTAATGAACGCCTTCCAGGTGATCCGACAGACGAATGCAAACGTATCGTTTCAACAGGTTAAAGAAACTGTTGGATGCAGAAAATATAACCAATACTCACCACAAACAGATGCGAGCAGAATAACCTCGTCCAGGTCGCTTCTACATCCTCCCAGAAATTCATAAACCCGGTAACCCAGGTCGACCAATCCTATCAGGCATCGGTACTATAACTGAACGCATATCAGGGTACGTGGACAAACTAATAAGCTACATTCTATGCACCCTCGCGTCGTACATAAAAGACATCACACATTTTTTTCGAGACATTGCAGGTCTGTGTGTGCCAAAAAACTTGTACCTGATTACTTTTGATGTCTCTTCATTGTATACAAATATTCCTCACGATGACGACATAGCTGCATTACAAAACACGTACACAGACCATAGACAATCTAACACCTCAGATTTCTCTGCCATCGCAACTTTGACGAAGATGGTCCTCGAAATAAATTCATGCGAATTTAACCAAGAGTATTTTCGACAAATCAGCGGGACCCCTATGGGCACCACAGTGGCACCCAATCATGCGAACATATTCATGGGAAAGCTAGAATCGGAGTTTCTTGCACAAAGTTCCTTGAAACCACTGTTATACAGAAGATACATAGACATCTTTCTTATTTGGACCCACAGCGAGGATGAACTTCTCAGCTTTATCGACACTTACAATGCGTACATCCGAACATACACTTCCACACACACCTACTCGCAAACAACCGTAAATTTTCTTGATGTTACCATAACGATAGAAGAAGGCAAGCTTTCTACAACCCTATATCACAAACCAACGGATCAACGACAATAGCTCCATTACCAAAGCGATCACCCGCACCACTGTAAAAACAGTATTCCATACAGCCAGGCTCACCGGTTTAAGCGAAGCTGCTCAAAAGATGCTGATTTTCACACGAGCTCACAGAGGCTAAAACTTATGCTCCATAAACAAAATTACCCACCACATGTGATTGATGACGCTGTTCAAAAAGCGAGAAATCTGAAGCGTGAAGACTTACTTATGAAGCGACCACTACAAGAAGACCCACAACGAACAAACCTCTGCTTAACTTGCAGCATAAATTTCCCCAATCTAAAGAAAATCCTTAAACGACATTACAAGATTCTGGAACAAAGTGGACGTCTGAAACGCGCATTCCCATCCGCTCGGCGTCGTTTACCGACGACCACGCAACCTCAAAGACACACTTGTCCACTCTCAACTCAATACCTCTCTTCCTAATAATTCATGCCGACCTTGTTTAAAGTCACAATGTCTTGTATGTAAAGCGATGTGAGCAACACACAAAGCAACCAGCACACAATCCAAGTTTTCGATTAACATACGAGGAAACCTAACATGCGATTTCTCTAATGTGGTATACCTACTCGAATGCAACGTTTGCAGTATGCAGTACATCGGGGAAACAGAAACACCATTTAGGATTCGCTTCAATAATCACAGAACCCATGCGAAATCAGCCCCAAATCTACCTCTGTCAAAACATCTCAATCTTCCCGACCATGCATTCTACAAACTATCAGTAACGCTCTTAGAGACGGGATTTAAATCAAACCAAGAACGTGAACAACGAGAGTCATACCTTGTTCACCGATTTAACACCCTCGATAGAGGAATAAATGAGTATCCGAGTACATTTGCAGCAATTAAAGCATTAGAAAACAACAACGGCAATAATGAAAAAAAAACTGATTGCATGGCACTGCAGCTGCGAAGGGCACTGGACAACTCAAAATAATTCCAAGGGTAACTATACTCTTCCTAAGTACAGCTGTCGTCTGTTTCTGTTTTTACCCCACCATCCAATCAATTGTGCCAAACATGGCATGCCCAACAGCAACCCTGTGCACAGTCTGGAGGCCCCTACTGCACGCGTACTCCAGAAGCGGGCAAGAATTGCCATTGCACCCGCTTGCCAGCCTCTGCGGCATTACGCGGCGCCCCTCTTTCTACGACGAGATGTCGACGGTGCAATGAGTAGTTTTCTTAAAAAAGCTCTTTTTCCCTCACACCGAATCGCTAGAGCCAGGAGGCGCCGTCTGGTCGGGAACAATGCGTTAGTAAAAGGAAGGATACACAGACCGCAGACATCCTAAAGTTGAAAAGGAGAAAAGGAAGAGAGATGAAGGGGGAAAGAGAAGGAAGAGGGAAATGGGGTGCCCGGGGAAGTCCACGCTATATTCTCTTTTTTCCTTTTCGTTTCTCTTTTTTCTGTTTTTCTTTTTCCTCCTTTTTTCTTTCTCTCCCTCTCTGATTCAAGATTGTATAAAGCTGTGCACCAACAAACTGTACCCTCAATCCTGATGAAGGCCAGACTCTAGGCCGAAACGTCGAAATGAACCACGTTTTGACCACTCACGAAGGATCTACTTAACTATATATATATATATATGTATATATATATATATATATATATATATATATATATATATATATATATATATATATATAGTGTGAGCGCTGACTATGTACTTCATCTTCATCTGTATGACCAAACCATTGTAGTGATCATCACCGTATGTCACGCGGGCTGTCTCTCTGGCTCGTGCGTCTGGATTAAAAATGATAACCTGGTTGCTGCCGTACCGGACTTGGTCTCATAAGTGGTGGAGCGTGCTTTGGTTCCCACGTCCTCCTGCTCTACCCGTCACCCCTGGAACTCCGGTCGGGTCGACGGTTGTGCCCTCAAGCAACAGCGATGGCAGAACCCAACGCGTCCGCTGCTGCAACCGCTCCTTCTCAGCCACTTAGGCTTCACTACACCGTGAGTACCTCTCATCGAGACCCTCCGGTATTTTCCGGCCTTCGCAACGAAGTTGTCGAAGAATGGCTGCTCAGTTATGATCGAACCAGCGTTTGTAATTATTGGGACGAGGCGTACAAACTGCGCTACGTTCCTTTTTACCTCGATGGCGTCGCTAAAACCTGGTATCACAACCACGAGAGCGACTTCTCCAACTGGTCGGCCTTCACGGGGCATCTCCGTCAGGTATTTGGCACGTCTGCAGGATGTTCTTTAGTAGCGAAACAGAAGCTCGCAACCCGCATCCAGGCGGACGACGAATCGTATACGTCCTGCATTGAAGATATTCTGGCTCTCTGTCACCGAGCACAAAATGACATGACGGAGGCCGATCGCATCCGACATCTACTGAAAGGTATCAACTCTGTGGCCTTCAATGCTCTCGTGATTCAGAATCCGACTACCGTCCGGGACGTCATCACTACATGCCAACGCCTGGACGCGCTTCATTCCATGCGCCTTCCACACGCCTCCTGCGACGCTCGCTTTACCAAAGAGCATGAATTGCGGGCCCTTATCCGCACAATTGTGAGAGAAGAACTTCACGGCCTTATTCCAGGCAACCCTACCGTTGCGTCTGTCCACACACATCCTCCCAACCTGCGAGAGATAATCAAGGACGAACTGGCATCAATGACAAGCGCTGCACATTCCCCGTCTCCTGCGCGCTTCCCAGTGCCTTCGTACGCAGAAGTTGCATCGCGGGCCTCTGCACCAGTTCCAACCATGCCTGCGGACGTCGGATGTGACCATGTGGCTGCGATGACAACGGAAGCGCCAAGGCCACGCCACTATTCTACATGGCGTCCTCCACGCCCCATCTGCTTCTACTGTGGCATAAGGGGTCATATATCCCGTTTCTGCCACCGCCGTCAGCAGGATCAACGACGTGGTTACTCCGCTTACGAGAGAGACTATGCCCCGAGACCCGATGAATACGATCCCAGACCGTATCCATCCACCTCCCGTCAGTCGCCCTCCCCTCCACGGTCTCATGCTGGTCCTCATCCTTCTCGTTCATCTCGCCGCCGTTCTCCGTCACCGTTCCGGCGTACGTCATCACCCCTGCGTCCCGCTCCGATCTCTCTGGACTCGGAAAACTAGAAGGTGCAGTTTTTGGAGGGGAAACTGCTTGTTGTCGGAACGTTACAACTCCTCCATCTCGTCCAGCTAATTTACTGCCTGTTTGTGTGGAAGGTGTTTTTGTTGACGCCCTTATAAACACTGGAGCTGCAATTTCGGTAATTGATCGGGAATTGTGTTTTCACCTGCGTAAAGTGCAAACTCCTTATGCCGGTCCCATGTTATGCGGCGCTAATGACAGTCCAATTTGCCCGACCGGGTTGGGCACTGCTCGGGTTCTCATCGATGGAATCCGTCATCACATACGATTGGCTGTGCTGTCATCGTTCGCTCGTCAGATAATCTTAGGCTGGGACTTCTTGTCAGCGGCGTCTGCTGTAATTTAGTGTGGTCGGCCCCTCATTCGTATTACGGACACTGAGCTTTCTTCTGCTGCCGACCTTTCGTCGCCCAACCTTGTGACAGCTGCGAATTTCCTCCTGCCTCCCGGCCAAGAACGTGTTCTTACGATCAAGTCACGAGACATTCTAGATGGTGACGCTGTGGTTGTTCCTTGCCAGCGCTGCATTTTTCGAGGGATCACCATCGCATCTTGTTTAGTGCGGTTCTCCCGTGGTTATGCAAGCATCACTGCCTGCAACACGACGGCAGAACCACTTCTTTTGCCAAAGGGGACCACTGTTGCCAGCATTACCGAAGAAGCACCACTTTGTGTCGTCACTGGTCATCTGCTTCGTCATTCTCGAAGTGTATGCCAGCGGAAGATGCATTTCCTGCTCTCAAGGCCACTTTGTGTGAACATCTCAAACCAACGCAAACTGATGCTTTGCTAGCGTTATTAATGAAGCACAAAACTTGCTTTGACGTTTGTTCCGAAGGTCTGGGTCAAACAACAGTGACCGCCCATCGTATCGACACTGACGGATCCCGTGTGATTCGCCGCCGCCCTTACCGTGTGTCGGCTTCTGAACGCAAGCTTATAGAAGAACAAGTCAACGACATGCTCGCGCGCAACGTCATCAGGCCTTCGACAAACGCATGGTCTTCTCCTGTCGTACTAGTGTAAAAAAAGGATGGCTTGGTACGGTTTTGCATTGATTACAGATCACTCAACAAAATCACTCGTTAGGACGTCTACCCAATGCCTCGCATTGACGACGCTCTTGATACTTTACAAGGTGCCGAGTACTTTTCAAGTCTCGACTTGCGCTCCGGTTATTGGCAGATTCCAATGCACGAGTCTGATAAAGAGAAGACTGCGTTTGCTACGCCAGATGGGCTCTATGAATTCAATGTGATGCCTTTCGGCCTGTGCAAAGCCCCCGCCACATTCGAACGGATGATAGACACGGTACTGCGGGGATTAAAATGGAATACCTGCCTTTGCTACCTGGACGACATTGCCATCTTTTCGTCCAGCTTCTCACAGCACCTGGAAAGGCTAGACGAAGTCCTCACGTGTTTAGCTAAGGCCGGTCTCCAGCTCAACACTAAGAAGTGTCGGTTTGCCAGTCACAGCATCAAGGTATCAGGTCGCGTCGTCAGAAAACATGGCGTTGAGCCCGATCCCGACAAGGTTGCCGCGGTACTGCACTTTCCTACACCAACCACATAGAAAGACCTCCGCAGCTTCCTTGGCTTATCATCGTATTTCTGCCGCTTTGTACGTGATTTCGCTACCATTGCGGCTCCTCTGCACAAACTTCTGACCACGAGCGCATCCTTTGTCTGGTCGGATGACTGCGAAGCCGCTTTTCACACCCTCAAGCGATGCCTCACATCACGGCCAGTGCTTCGCCATTTCGACCCTGCAGCACATACTGTGCTACACACTGACGCAAGGGGACTTGGCATCGGTGCTGTCCTTCTTCAGCGGAACCATGCTTCCAAAGAACAAGTCGGGGCCTACGCGAGCCGTACTCTGTCACCTGCTGAGCGAAACTACAGCATCACTGAGCAAGAATGTCTCGCCATCCTGTGGTCCATACAAAAGTTTCGTCCTTACTTATACGGCCGGCATTTCACAATAGTGACTGACCATCATGCTCTGTGTTGGTTATCGTCTCTCAAAAATTTGTCGGGACGCCTTGTTTGTTGTGTACTACGATTGCAAGAGTATGACTACAGCGTCACATATAGGTCGGGCCGAGAGCACCAAGATGCCGACGCTTTGTCCCGTTGCCCACTCTCGCAAAGCGCCGAAGTGTCACCTTCCATCTGTTCGTCACCGCCTGCCAAAGTGACCAAACAGACGGCTGCTGCTTCGAAACACTTAGTTGCCTCGGCGGACCTTCTTTCGGTCACAGATCTCGCCTCGCTCCAACATGCCGATACTTACAGCCGCACAATCATCGATCGGCTCACTGGCTTATCGCGTGCTCCAAACAGCCGCCTAAGACGACAACTTGCCCGTTTCAAGCTTCAAGAGGGAACATTATGTCGGCAAATTTACCATCCTCTCGGTAACCAATGGGTTCCCGTCATTCCTCGCTCACTTCGTCTGGAAGTTTTACAAGCGTTTTATGACTATGCGACAGCTGGCCACTTAGGGTTTCACGAGACCTACGACTGCCTCAAGACTCGCTGCGTTTGGCCTGGCCTCTCCAATTCAGTCGCGTCGCCAAATACGTCGCTTCCTGCGCGTCATGCCAGCACCGAAAACGTGCCACGTCTCTTCCCGCGGGGCCATTGCAACCACTGCCGTGCCCGTCCACTCCCTTTGAAATTTTGGGCATAGACTTATACGGACCTCTTCCGCTTACGCCAGCCGGACACCGTTGAATTGTTACTGCCGCAGACCACCTTACTCGCTACGCAGAGACAGCAGCTCTTTCATCTGGTGCTACCTCTGAAGCAGCCGATTTTTTCCTTCGCGCCATTATTTTACGACATGGCGCAGCGCGTGTGCTCCTTAGTGACCGTGGCAAGACATTTCTTTCACATGTCCTTGCTGAAGTCTTACAGGCCTCTAACACCATCCACAAGACCACATCAGCGTATCACCCAGAAACTAATGGTCTGACTGAGCGTTTTCACCGAACCTTGTCCGACATGATCTCTATGTACGTGCAACCGGATCACAAAAACTGGGAACTATACTACCTTTCGTCACGTTCGCATATAACAATGCCATACAGCGTACGACGAGTTTCAGCCCTTTTTTTCTCGTGTATGGCAGTGTACCGACTTTTGTTCTGGACAACACCTTTTGTCCACATCTTCCAATCCATCCTCATCTCTCCCGGAAGAGTTCGCCGCTCGCGTCGCCCGCTGCCATGAAATCGCCCGCGCCAACACTGCTACCATTCAGGACAAGAGAAAAATCGACATTGATGCGAAGCGTCGAGTTGTTGTGTTCCGCCCAGGCGACAAAGTCCTTTTGTGGACACCTGTTCGTGTACCTGGGCTCTGCGAAAAATTCCTTCACCGATATCTCGGTCCATACACCGTCCTAGAACGAACATCTGAAGTGAACTATCGCGTTGCTCCTGTCAACGCGGTCCTGATCACCATCGCCGCCACACCGAGATCGCCCACGTCTCTCGACTGAAACGATATATTCGGCGTCCCAACCCTTTCTAACTTGCTGCCCTCCTTCGCGAAGGGGGGAAAATAGTGTGAGCGCTGACTACGTACTTCATCTTCATCTGTATGACCAAACCATTGTAGTGATCATCATCGTATGTCACGCGGGCTGTCTCTCCAGCTCGTGCGTCTGGATGAAAAAAGATAACCTGGTTGCTGCCGTACCGGACGTGGTCTTATAAGATATATATATATATATATATATATATATATATATAATGTGACAAGGTTTATTAGTCGATAATGACAACGGCAAGACAGCGTGAAGAACCGTCCAGCAGAGATCAGCACAGCAGCGAGCTGAAGCACGAGCCGAGGGATCCGGGCGTTGGCGATGCTGCTCGCCGCAGGCACATCTTCTTCTTCACAACTGCCCCCGTTGAAAAAGGAGCCATTCTGGTGACTTGAGAAGTTTCAGGCAGAAGCTCATGGTATGGTTTCAGTCGGGAAACATGGGCGATGTCACGTGCGCGCCGGCGCATGTCGTCCGATCGAGAAAGTGGCTCAATTAGGAAATTAACCGGAGAGGTTTTCTCCGAAACGGTGTAAGGCCCCTCGTAACTGGGGACAAGTTTCGAGGAGAGTCCCGGTGTTTGGTGTGGAATGGCGAGCCACACAAGAGACCCTGGGGCATAGCTGGGATCTGAAAGGGCGGTGCTACGGTGTTCTTTCTGGCGTTGCTGCTCTTTCGAGGTGAACGCACGGGCGAGCTGGCGGCACTCTTCGGCTTGTCGAACAGCATCGGCGACAGGTGGGCACTCGGAAGCATCAGGACTATAGGGTAGTAGGGTGTCGATTGTATGGGAAGGCTCGCGTCCATAAAGAAGAAAGAAAGGTGAGAATCCCGTGGTGGTTTGTACTGCGGTGTTATATGCGAATGTGACGTATGGGAGAACACGGTCCCAGTTGCTATGATCAGATGCCACGTATATTGAGAGCATATCACCTAGCGTGCGGTTGAACCGTTCCGTTAGCCCGTTAGTCTGCGGGTGGTATGCTGTCGTTTTCCGATGAACAACGTGGCATTCCGAAAGCAGAGTTTCGACGACCTCGTAGAGGAAAGCGCGGCCTCTGTCACTAAGGAGCTCTCGTGGTGCACCATGTCGGAGGATAAAGCGACGCAAAATGAAAGAGGCGACATCCTGAGCTGTAGCACTCAGCAAAGCGGCTGTTTCGGCGTAGCGTGTCAGGTGGTAAATTGCCACTATAATCCACCAATTACCATCTGATGTAAATGGAAGGGCGCCGTAGAGGTCAATGCCGACGCGATCATATGGCTTGGCAGGGCATGGAAGTGGCTGCAATGCGCCAGTCGCACGTGGCGCTGTTGATTTGCGGCGCTGGCAGTCAGTACAGCACTGCACGAATTCGCGTACAAAATTGTACATGCCGCGCCAGTAAGGCCGCGTTCACACTGAGCATTCCGGCCGCCGAAAGTGCTCCGAATCCGGTTCGGCGGCGGCGAGAATCGCCAAAAGAGCCCTCTCCGCGCCGATCGCTCTCTTACCGATTGTTGCGGCGTCTGCCGCCGAATCGGTCACCGCGGAGCAATAGGAGCACTACTCAAGAAATTTTGAAAAATGGCGGCCAAGCCCTACTCACTTGTTATGCCGCAGGGCACGTAACTGGATGTTGAAACCAACGGGAGTTTAACCTAATTTGTGCCTACTTCGCGTCCGTATTTCGTGGAAGAGGTGACCGAGCCTGCTGTTGGCGTGACCGACCTTGTTCCGGTCTTGCAGAGCAAAACGAACCCACCAATGCCGCTGGCTTCGGTAGTTTTAGATGCGGAGCAACTAATACTCGAGGCTTGTAGTGCGGCGCCGCCCGCAAGCTTCCTCCTCCTTCTTCCACCATCTGTGCATCCCTTCCTCCTCTACACACCGCGCGCGCTTCACTCCTCCACCATCTGTGCACCCTTCCTCCTCTACACACCGCGTGCGCTTCTCCTCTTCACGAACATTCGCTAGCTGTATAATGTAGCGCGCATGCGCCGTCACGCTTCGAAAACATCGGCAGCTGACGCGCGCGCATGCGCCGTCGCGCTTCGAGAACATCGGCAGCTGACGCGCGCGCATTCGCCGTTGCGCTTCTCCTTCTTCTCGAACATTCGACAGCTGACAGTGCATGCGCCGTCGCGCTGTATATATACTCAAGGTCGGCGCTCGCTCGCTCAGTTGCCGCTCGTCGGTTGGTTTGTACGGCGCATCGACGACCAAGGTCGCGGTGTAATGAATTCCAACGAATCCACAAACACAATGATCGACGTCCCTTCGACCAGCGCCGCCCTTTCGCATACGTGTGTAGGTGTTCACTCATTCAACACCCCCTCCTACAACCACGTTAACCAATTTAGCCATCGACCCAAGTAAGTCGCAATTTAACACCCCATTTCACAACCACGTTAACCAATTTAGCCATCGACCCAAGTAAGTCGCACTTTAAAACCCCGTTAACCAATTATATGCTCCGCGTCCTCCTCAGTGTTCCCCCGAGGGAAGCTGCGGGCAATTTTTTTTTCTGCTCTTCGTGCATTACAAGACAGCCACTTGCCATCAACTTAAGCAGTACTGTCTTTTCTTGCTTCCTGCGTACGAGAATCATCGAAGTATACACCACCGGATATCGTAGTGAGGTTTGCGAGCCGTGACAACAACTGGGTGACAGCGCATCCATCCCGCGTTCGCCCGGTGGTAGATGGCATATTCGGCGGCTCGGGACGCGTCCAGTGCGAACAACGCTGCGTATCGGTGGCAGGGGAATTTCGGTCGCTGTAGAAAGCGCATGTTGCAGTGTGAACTACGCCTAATATGGCAAAGGCGTTCATATGTTTTGAACACCCCGGCGTGGCCACATTGCGGATCGTCGTGAACAGAGGCGCAATTTTGTGATCGTTAAGAGCGTCGAATGACCAGTAGCGGGCGGCGGCCATCGGGAGCGTAGTTGCGTCGATGAAGAAGTTGATCGCGGATGGCGAAATGGAAAGCTTGACGTCGGAGGGATCGAGATGCTGGAAGGTTGGGCGTGCCAGATAGATATTCGATAAGAGATGCGATCCACGGGTCACGACGTTGTTCGGTGGTAATCGAGTCGAGATTTAGCGATGACAAGGTCTCGAGGCGAGTGTTTCCGCACGTCGGATCTGGTGGTAAAGGTGAGCGGGATAGGGTATCAGCATCAGAGTGTTTGCGTCCGCAGCGGTATACGACGCGAATGTCGTACTCCTGGATGCGGAATGCCCATAGCGCAAGGCGGCCAGAAGGGTCTTTCAAAGTGGAGAGCCAGCAAAGCACGTGGTGATCAGTTACTAGTGTTACGCTTCATTTTACGCGAACCCCTTTGGGCTCAAATGCAAGACCACGGACAGCGTGCGAACGCTCCCGGGCCCGTAAACGTATCGGGGGTAGAGGCGCAGAAGTGTACGCCCAGACGCCGAGGAACCTGAGACGCTGCTGCCGCGAAGGTCGTCATGTGCTGTGCGCAAGAACGCGGTGAGCCCATGGCTCATTCGCACCTGGCTCTTGGGTGTGGGAACGCCGGTGGTGTGATCCGTGGCGCGATCAGTCGCGTGATCGGTGGCGTGACCAGTGGCGTGGTAGGTGGTGCGAACACAAGGTGATCCATATTTGGTCATGTCTGGAGGCACCTGACGTCACACAAGCGTCTGGAACCCTTTAAAACGCGCAGGGAGAGACTGGGCGAAGCAGACTGGATTGAGACTCGGCCGGAACTCTGCTCCTCGGCTTCTTACCTTTGTTTGTAAACTTGAATGTCCACTTTGGTCTAACTATGTAGTAAACTCTATTGATTTGCTGTTCTGAGCCGTCTCGCCGGTACTTCCCTTCTCGTCGGTCCTGATGCAAGTTACGAGCACAACCTGCTGACGGCGGCGGTCAAGAGACACCCTTAACAACTGGTGGCAGCGGTGGGATGCTGCAGTCATTTCGACGACTCGAGGGCTGAGCTGCGACACGGATCCACGAGCCGTCTCGTCTGCTAGGCCGCAACCAGATGCAGTGTTTGCGAGGGTCTACGCGGAATTCTTGGCTGTTGAGTGGTGAGTGCGGGGCTTTGTCTGCTGAGTTTTGCCAGGCTTTTTCAGTGGGGAAGCGTAACTGGTAATTCGAACTATTGTTGTCGCCAAAGTGGGCTGCGGCAAGATAGTTGTGTACAGTAGGAAAGGTCGCACTGAACACAGCCATGAATTTGAAGTTGCTGCGTAAAGCGGAGTTATTACAGCTTGCAAAGGAGTTGCGTTTGGATGTTTCTGACGCACTCCGGAAACCAGAATTGATCGAGGCTATTAGTGCTCTGGAGGCTGAGGAAGATGAGCTGACGGAATGCCTTGAGATAATTCGAGAAAGGGAAGCCGCAAAAAGACAGGCAGAGGAGCGTAGAGAACAGCAAGAGAAAGAGCGTGAGGAAATGGAGCTCGAATTAAAACGACTCGAGCTTCAACGTTCGAGAGAGCGCGAGGAACGCGATCACGCGCTCGAGTTAAAGCGACTCGAGGTTGAAATAGAGCGCGTGCGAACAGCAGGGCATAGAAGCGAGGCAAACAGTGCAGGGGTGCACATATCGCTCAAAATGACAGAACTAATTCGCCCTTATAAACTCGGAGAGGACATTGGGTTGTTCTTGGTGAACTTTGAGCGGACGTGTGAGAAGCAGGGGTTCTCCCGTGAGTCGTGGCCACAGCGCTTGCTCACACTCTTACCTGGCGAGGCAGCAGAAGTAATCGCTCGTTTATCCACTGAGGAGGTCGACGATTACGATAAAGTAAAATCCAGTTTGCTTAGGAAGTACAGGCTGTCCGCGGAGGCATTCCGGCGGAAATTCCGTGAATTGGAGAAAGGAAGGAGTGAGTCATACACTGAATTTGCCTATAAACTGAAGTCAAACATGGTGGAATGGATAAAGGAGGAGAAGGCCTACGGTGACCACGCAAATGTTATTGAGTGTTTTTTACTAGAGCGATTCTACAACCGGTTACCAGAGAACATTAGGCATTGGGTGCAAGACAGGCCAGATGTTAACTCTGTAGCCAGAGCCGCAGAGCTAGCAGAGGAATTCGTCACACGTCGGGCTCGCGAAGGCAGTGACAGTGGTCGAAAAGGGGGTCCCGATTTTAGGTTCAAGCCAAAGAGAGGGCCTGTGAAAACGAAGGAAGAGCCTGAAATTGGGAATGCCCGAACCGTAAATACGTCAGAGTCAGAACGGAACACCGAACCTGCGTTAGAACAGCAAAGGAAGCTAGAAGCGAGGAAACCGTTCCTTTGCTATAACTGCCATAAACCCGGTCACATTGCGGCGCACTGTAAGAAACCAAAAGTTGTGTTTCTATCCATCAGTGGTAGAGACGAGAATATCGAGCTTCTCGAACCTTACATGCGCGACCTTGAAGTGAACGGGAAGCCATGCCGCGTACTGCGCGATTCTGCGGCTACGATGGACGTAGTTCACAGCTCGTACGTTGAACCGCAAATGTTCACGGGTGAGTGTGCTTGGATCAAGCAGGCAGTAGAGTCGAGCAGTGCATGCCTTCCCGTCGCAAAGGTAACTATCAAAGGTCCTTTCGGCACGCTCGAGACGGAAGCTGCCGTGTCGCCGGCACTCCCTCTGCAATACCCTCACCTGTTTTCGAATAGATCTGACAAGATGCTGCGCGAGAGAGGGAAGCTGTTTGGGGAGGCAAATGTGATGGCGCTAACGCGTTCGAAAGCACGGGAACTCGCTGCGAAGGCAGTTCCCGAGTCCCCTTTAGCTGAAATCAGCCTGACGCAAGACTCCCCAGCAGAGATCGAACTTTCGCCAGCGTTACAACAGCAGGAGGTCAATCCGTGGAGGATGAAGCTACGGCACGGGCACCATCAGAAATATTGGAAGAGCATTCCAGAGATTTACTTGTAGCGCCTACGTCGGAAAGCTTACAGCGACTGTTAATGGTAGACAGCATGGCCTTGAGGAATCAACAAGATAAAGACCCGAGCTTGCGAAACATCCAGAGCAGGGTAAATGAAAAGATAGCCCCGAAAAACATAAGTTATTATGAGAAGGATGGCATACTGTACAGGAAGTATGTTGACAAAACGGGTGGAATGTTTGATCAGCTGGTCGTGCCTCAAGCTTATCGAGAGGATTTACTGCGCTTGTCGCATGGAAGTTCTTGGGCAGGTCATTTTGGCGTCAAGAAAACGAAGGGACGGTTGTTGCAGGAGTATTATTGGCCAGGCTGTTTCCGTGACGCAGAGCGATTTGTAAGGACATGCGACACGTGTCAGCGTGTAGGTAAGCCGGGTGACAAGTCGAGGGCGCCGATGAAGCTGGTGCCTATCATCACAGAGCCGTTTCGGCGGCTCGTAGTGGACACTGTAGGCCCACTGCCGGCGACATCGTCGGGGTACCGCCACGTGCTGACCGCGATATGCCCAGCGACTAAGTTCCCCGAAGCGGTTCCACTTAAAGAACTTAGCTCTGTGGAAATAGTTAACGCGCTCCTTTCCATATTCGCACGAGTTGGCTTTCCCGCCGAAATACAGTCGGATCAAGGCTCTGTGTTTACTAGTGCTCTTACCACTACGTTTTTGGAAAGGTGCGGAGTAAAACTAATTCATAGTTTAGTCTACCACCCTCAGTCTAACTGCGTGGAGAAGCTCCACTCCGTTCTGAAGGAGTGTTGAGGGCGTTATGCTACGAAAGGAAGACGGACTGGGAGCTATGTTTGCCGGCTACCATGTTCGCGTTAAGGACTGCCCCGCATGAAGCAACGGGGTTTTCACCAGCCGAGCTCGTGTACGACCGCTCGTTGCGATCTCCTCTTCGCTTGCTTCGAGAATCGTGGGAAGGCCGAGCCGAAGACCCAGTAGTGGTCGAGTACGTTTTGAAGCTACTGGAGCGTTTAAGAAGCGCTCAACGGCTATCAGAGCAAGCCATGGCTAAAGCGCAACATAGGTCAAAGGTGTACTATGACCGCACAGCCAGAACCCGTCGATTCGATGTCGGGGACAAAGTAATGATACTGCGACCGTCGCAGAAAAACAAGTTAGAAGTGCAGTGGGAAGGTCCCGCCAACGTAGTTGAAAAGCTTTCTGACACAAACTACGTGATACGCCTGCCCGGAAAGCGAAAGATACAGCAAGTGTATCATTGCAATCTGCTCAAGCCATACCGAGAACGGGAAGCAGTGGTACGCATGATGGTGAACATCCCCTAGGAGATTCCAGTTGAACTTCCAGGGCTTGCATCAGCCATAAACGGTGAGGATGGTGAACCACTAATCAAAGAATTAATATCGAAAGCGCAGTTAGAGCCGGAGCAAAAGATCGAGCTCCAGGATCTTCTGAAAGAATTTCGGGACTTATTTGTAGATAGGCCTGGAAGAACCTCAGTTGTTACTCATGACATCGAGCTGACATCCTCAGAACCCGTGCGTAGCAATGCTTACCGAGTGTCACCGCGCCAACGAGAGATTATGGATTCCGATGTGAAGAAGATGTTGGAATTAGGCGTGATCGAGCCTTGTGAGAGCAATTACACTTCGCCCTTAATCTTAGTTGAGGTGCCGGGAAAAGATCCACGCCCTTGCGTGGATTATCGCAAGCTAAACTCGATCACCAAAGATCAGATTTACCCTATACCAAACATTGAAGAGCGAATTGAGAGGGTTAGTGGAGCTCGATATATTTCCACGCTGGATCTCGTTCGAGGCTACTGGCAGGTTACTCTCACCGAAAGGGCTAGCAGATATGCAGCGTTCATATCACCGTTGGGAACGTTCCGCCCTAAGGTATTAAGCTTCGGTTTGAAAAATGCACCATACTGTTTTTCAAGCCTTATGGACAAGGTGTTACGAGGACTAGGGGAATTCGCTTTACCCTACTTGGACGATGTGGCGATACATTCGTCCTCTTGGTCGGAACACATGCAACATCTGCGAGTGGTTCTAACACGTTTGCGTGAAGCGGGACTAACTGTGAAGGCACCTAAATGCCAACTCGCTCAAGTTGAGGTGATCTACCTAGGTCACATAATCGGACAAGGACGCCTCCGACCTTCTGAGCTCAAGGTGGCTGCCATACGCGATTTCCCGCAACCACGCTCAAAGACAGATATCCGCTCATTTCTGGGGGTTGCAGGTTACTATCAACGTTACATCCCGAGATATTCGGAATTAGCTAGCGCTTTAACTGACGCGCTCCGGAAAACTGAGCCACAAACTGTCATCTGGGATGACCGTAAAAAGGAGGCTTTCAAAGCATTAAAAGCCGCCTTAACAAGTCAACCTGTGCTGAAATCACCTGATTATTCGAAAGAGTTCATAGTTCAGTGTGATGCTAGTGAGCGAGGCATGGGAGTAGTGTTGTGCCAACGAGGAGAGGACGGTGAACACCCAGTTCTTTATGCCAGTCGTAAGCTGACTGTGCGAGAACAAGCGTATAGCGCAACCGAGAAAGAATGTGCGTGTCTCGTATGGGCAGTGCAAAAGTTGTCGTGCTACCTTGCAGGCTCGAGGTTCATAATAGAGACAGACCACTGTCCTCTCAGATGGCTGCAGTCCACTTCTTCCAAAAATGGTCGCCTCCTGCGCTGGAGCCTCGTTTTGCAGCAGTATTCATACGAAATACGGTACAAAAAGGGGAGTCTCAATGGCAATGCCGATGGCTTAAGCCGAAGCCTCTAGGTCATGAATTGGCCTCGATTGTTTTTCTTCCTGACATAGGTTTTTGTGTTAATATTTCTTCCGTAGTTTTGTAAGACCTGTGCGTCGTCAGGTGGGCAACGAAATTAGGGGTGTCTTTAGTACTTTGTACGAGTAATAAGATTGAGACTTTTGTGTATAAGGTAAGCCTGGCGGGGCTCAGTGGATACGTGTCTCGCGCTTGCTTCTTCAGTGGCTTTGTTATCCTGTGTTTTCCCGTGGATTGTTTGTTCAGTCGACCGGCTCTACCATGGCGAGGATCTTGCCCTCCCAGAGGGAGGACTTCGTTGTCATCCGGCATCTCTTCGGACACCACGTCGGTTCCAAACTCTTGGCAGGAACGCCGGAAGAACCTGTGGTTTCCCTTCTTGCTGATGAAAGACCTGAAGCGGTGAGGTGTGATGATCTCACCACCCGGAGCTGCCTGGCGACCAGCCCCACCGACGAGCCCCTGCGGGGTCGCCCCGGAAAGGAGCTAATACCATTGTCTTTGGCCACTTTTGACTGTCGCCATTTGCTGGATTTCATTGTATGGTTCGCCTCCAGCCTCCGGCGAACCTCGACAACATCAGTGAAATCTGGCGGAACTACCTTACGAGACGGAACAGGGCCTAGAGCCAGGTATCACGTACCGTGCTCCAGGTTAAGAAGGCTACGAGCTTCGACGACTGATCCGTGTTGACAGTGGATGCTGTCCCTTGCCATTCGAGATCTCCATCCGCGAGGGGGCAGTCTGTTACGCTTCATTTTACGCGAACCCCTTTGGGCCCAAATGCAAGACCACGGATAGCGTGCGAACGCTCCCGGGCCCGTAAACGTATCGGGGGTAGAGGCGCAGAAGTGTATGCCCAGACGCCGAGGAACCTGAGACGCTGCTGCCGCGAAGGTCGTCATGTGATGTGCGCGAGAACGCGGTGAGCCCATGGCTCATTCGCACCTGGCTCTTGGGTGTGGGAACGCCGGTGGTGTGATCCATGGCGCGATCAGTCGCGTGATCGGTGGCGTGACCAGTGGCGTGGTAGGTGGTGCGAACACAAGGTGATCCATATTTGGTCATGTCTGGAGGCGCCTGACGTCACACAAGCGTCTGGAACCCTTTAAAACGCGCAGGGAGAGACAGGGCGAAGCAGACTGGATTGAGACTCGGCCGGAACTCTGCTCCTCGGCTTCTTACCTTTGTTTGTAAACTTGAATGTCCACTTCGGTCTAACTATGTAGTAAACTCTATTGATTTGCTGTTCTGAGCCGTCTCGCCGGTACTTCCCTTCTCGTCGGTCCTGATGCAAGTTACGAGCACAACCTGCTGACGGCGGCGGTCAAGAGACACCCTTAACACTAGGTCGAACGGGCGGCCGTATAAATATGGCCGGAATTTTCCAAGCGCCCACACCAGAGCCAAACACTCTTTTTCTGTCACGCTGTAATTAGTTTCGACTTTCGTCAGAGTGCGGCTAGCATAGGCTACAACGTATTCTAAATAGCCGGGCTTTCGTTGAGCGAGGACAGCGCCTAGCCCGACGCCGCTGGCGTCGGTGTGCACTTCGGTAGGAGCCGTCGGGTCGAAGTGGCGAAGAATAGGTGGGGAAGGGAGCAGACGGCGTAGAGTAGTAAAGATAACGTCACATGCAGGGTACCAGGAGGAGAGGTTCACGTCACCGCGAAGAAGCTGGGTTAATGGTGACATGATAGATGCAAAATTGCGAACAAAGCACCAGAAATACGAGCATACGCCTACAAAACTGCGAAGTTCTTTCATGGTCGTCGGCTTGGGAAATTTTGTGACTGCTCGAAGCTTTGCTTGGTCAGGTAATTCGCCCTGCTTGGAGACGATATGGCCTAGTATGACGAGCTCGCGTGCAGCAAAGCGGCATTTTTTTCAGGTTAAGCTGCAGGCCAGCGTTGGTCAGACAAGTCAAAACGTGCCTGAGGCAAAGGAGGTGCGTAGGAAAATCATGGGAGAAAACCACAATATCGTCCAGGTAACAGAGGCACATATTCCACTTGAGGCCACGTAGCGTATTATCCATAAGACGTTCAAACATGGAAGGGGCTTTTAAAGCCCAAAGGGCTTGACGTTAAACTCGTATAGTCCGTCTAATGTAATAAATGCCGTTTTTTGGCGATCGGCTTCAGCCATTGGGACTTGCCAGTAGCGAGACCGCAAATCTAGCGACGAAAAAAATTTCGCTCCGTGAAGGGTGTCGATGGCGTCATCAATGCGCGGCAAAGAATAGACGTCCTTGCGGGTTATCTTATTCAAACGACGATAGTCCACGAAAAATCGGATTTATCCGTCTTTCTTACGCACGAGGACGAGAGGAGACGTCCAGGAACTGTGAGGTGGTCGAATGACGTCTCTAGAAGCATATTGTGATGATGAAACGCGTTTATTTACAAGATGGGTAATGCAGAGGTGTAGTTCAGCGAAGGATCCACAGTGTCGCTCACGAGCCAGTCGAGTCTCTTTATCCTCTTCGTCGAATCTTCGCTAGCGCGTTTCACTTCCCGGTTCGCAGACGATGCCCTCTGGGCGAGTCACTCAGATGGTTGATGGTGGCACGGTTTAAGGCGCGCAACGTGTGTCAGTTGTGTTTTGCTAGAGCGGCGACCATTGCTTGTGACGCTCGAGATTACGTACGTGACGTCGCTGAGGCGGTCAAGAATGACGAATGGACCGGAATAGTGAGCCAAGGACTTCTGGCACAAACCACGTCTGCGGACTGGTGTCCATAACCACACAAGATCGCCCTAACTATAAGATACGGAGCGATGGCAGGCATCGTAACGTTTCTTAGAACGCTGCTGGGATTCCAATGTTCGGAGGCGTGCGATGCGACGGGCTTCTTCTGCGCGGCAGAGCGTCTCGGCTATCGAGGTTTCCCCGTCTAGTGTAAAAGGTAGTATAGTGTCGAGACAAAGTCAGTGGGGAGCGAGCGTACAGCAGGTAAAATTGAGAGTAACCTGTAGTCTCATGCTTCGCGGTATTGTACGCGTACGTGATGTAAGGTAGCACTTCGTCCCAGTTTTTGTGCTTAGAATCGACATAAATAGACAGAATGTTCGTGAGAGTCCGGTTCGTGCACTCTACGAGACCATTGGTCTGCGGGTGATATGGTGTGGCATGGCGGAAATGGCAGGCAGACAGACGCAGGATCTTTTCAACGACGTCCGCAACGAACTGACGTCCGTGGTCGCTAATGACAACGCGTGGAGGACCATGGCGAAGAATTATACAGCGAAGCATGAACTGCGACACGTGCATGGCCGTTGCAGCAGGTATTGCAGCAGTTTCTGCGTAGTGCGTTAGGTGGTCAACACAGACGACGACCCATCGATTGTTACTGCTCAATCGTGGAAATGGACCGAGCAGATCGACACCAACAGTCTCGAAGGGAGAGTTAGGAGGTGGAACAGGATGGAGAAGTCCTGGCGGCGTAGCCGTGGGACGTTTGTGTCGTTGGCATTGTTCGCATCCAGCAACGTAGTTTTCCGTGTCGTGTCGCATCTTAGGCCAATAGAACCTTTGCTGGATTCGTTGAAGCGTTCTGGCGAAGCCCATGTGGCCGCAGGTTGCGTCGTCGTGTAAGGACCGAAAGACTCGAGCCCGTAAAGTGCGTGGAACAACTAGAAGCAGACGGGCGCCTTGTCCGGAATAATTCTTCTTGTAAAGGACGCCGTCATGAAATACAAAAGAGCTTGGGTTTGCGTGTTCATTTGCGGAGGCGAACAGAGAATCTAAGGAGCGGTCCTCTTGTTGGGGCTGTCTGGAAAGTCGCGAGATCAGGGAACTCAGAGGCAATAGTGCCGATATACTGGTCGAAGTTGTCAGCGTCGCACTCAGTCGTCGGTAGAGGAAGGCGCGCTAGGCAGTCGGCGTCTGCGTGCCGGTTACCGCTCTTGTAGCGTACTGTGAAGTTGAACTCCTGTAAGCGCAAAGCCCATCGCGCCAGTCGTCCAGATGGGTCTCGGAGGCCTACCAACCAGCATAGAGAATGATGGTCGGTGATTACCGAGAAGCGACGGCCGTAGATGTATGGGCGAAACTTGTGCACGGCGAAAACGACTGCGAGGCACTCCTGTTCTGTGACTGTGTAATTTCGTTCTGTCTTGCTCAACGAACGACTCGCGTAAGCGACCACGTGTTCAGCATTGTCATGGCGCTGAACGAGCACTGCACCAAGGCCGATTCCACTGGCATCTGTGTGAATTTCCGTTTCAGCAGAAGGATAGAAATGGCGTAGTACCAGTCCTGAAGTCAGTATGAACCGAAGCTGCTTAAAGGCTGCTTCGCAATCCGGTGTCCAGTGGAAAGGGACATCCTTTTGCAGCAAGTCAGTCAGTGGTTGTGCTTTATCAGTAAAATTCCGAACAAATCAACGAAAGTAAGAACCCAGGCCCAGGAAGCTACGCAACTCCCTGGGGGACTGCGGCTGCTTGAAGTTGCTGACAGCGGCGACTTTCTGCGGGTCCGGTCTCACGCCATTTTTATCCACCAGGTGTCCCAGAACCAAGGTTTCACGTTCTCTAAAGCGACATTTTTTTTAGTTCAGTGTAAGCGCAGCCTCCTCGAGACAGGTTAGAACGAGGTCAAGGCGATGATTATGTTCTTCAAATGTTCGGCCAAAAATCACCACATCGTCCAGGTAACACAGGCAAATTTCCCATTTGAGGCCCCGTAAAACGGTGTCCATATACCATTCAAATGTGGCGGGGGCATTACACAAGCCGAATGGCATAACATTAAACTCAAAGAGACCGTCGGGTGTAACAAAGGCCGTCTTTTCTTTGTCAGTCGGATCCATGGGAATCTGCCAATACCCGGATCGCAAGTCCGCCGATGAAAAATAGGACGCTGAATGCAGGCAGTCGATGACATCATCGATGCGAGGAAGCGGGGACACGTCCTTCTTAGTTATAGAGTTAAGACGTCGGTAGTCAACGCAGAACCTCCAGGACCCATATTTTTTCTTGACCAAGATAACAGGCGCGGCCCAGGGACTTGACGATTATTGAATTACGCCAGAGGTTAGCATCTCGCTGACTTCCTCTGAAATTACCTTGCGCTCTGACGCGGAAACTCGATAAGGTTTCTGTCTGAGGGGGTGCGCAGATTCGGTGTCGATCTTGTGACGAGTGCGTGTGCTGGGCGTCTGAGGTCTATGTGACTTCCGTGCAAAATCAAATACTTTAGCGTGCCTGGCCAGCAGTGTAACCAACACTTTGCGCTTATGCGAGGGAATAGATTTGCTAACCATCTTATAAAATTCGTATTCCGTGCCGGATACATCAGCATAGTCCGAATTTGCCGTATTGCTGAGAGCTCCTATGCAGATACTGCACTGCCCTTCAAACATGGCAATGCGCATTCCCTCTGGTAGTACAACAGACTCGGATGAGCAGTTAACTACCCATAATTTAGTTGTTCCCTCGGTGAGAGACACAACGCAGCGCGACAGAAAGATGTTTTTCTTCATGCAAGGCAAAGGCAACGGCTCAATCACAATATCAGGAGAACTGAAACTCGAGTCGGCATTCGAAGCAGCAACGGGCACGCTGGCAGTAGACCATGCCGGTAGAATAGTGTCTTTAACCACAACGAGGTTGTCGTCTCCGCTACGCTGAGGCTGCTGGGCGAGGGTGGACAACAGAACCTTGCCTGCCCCGCAGTCGACAGTCGCACGGCACTCTTGCAAGAAGTCAATTCCAAGGATAACGTCATGCGTGGAATGAGCGAGCACTGCAAATTCTGCCTTGAACGCTTTACCAGCAACACGAACAGACACAGTGCACAAACCTACTGGACACAAAGCCGTGCCGCTGACTGCTCGAAAAGTAGAAGATTTATCCCAATAAAACATAACCTTGCAGCCAAGTCTCTCCTTGAAAACTAAACTCATTACAGAAACTGTTGCACCGGTGTCTACCAGAGCCATCGTGGGAACATCGTCAATGAATACATGAACCTTGTTGTGAGGCATGTGAACTAATGGAGGCATACTTGTGTGCAAAGTGGTACATCCAGCGACCTCGCCCCCATCGGCCGCGCCTGCTAGTTTCCCGGTGGCGGAGAGGAAAGCCGCGGCCGGGGACAGGGAGATGGGGACCGTCGCTGGCGCGTAGTAGGTGGCGTCAAGCTCCTCACAGAGGCAGGCGAGTCACTGCAGATGTTCGGCCGGTGCCCGTGCTTCTGGGCAGTTGAATCCGAAGGCCAGTAGGCGTAATCAGGCTGTTGGCTTCGCCGTGCAAGCATCGCTGGTCGGTCAGAAAACGTCATGAGTGGGCGGCGTCGCGATGGGCAAAACCGGGCGATATGTCCGCGAACACCGCACTGGTAGCACACGGGGCTTTCCCGAGGCACATTGAATGCTGCGGTGTGGAGAGGATGCTCAGGGAACTGTTGCCACTTGGACACAAACGGAGGCGGTTGGCTGTCGTAGCTATAACTGCTGCGGGGCGCATAAGACGACTCGACGTAGTAGCCTGTGGTGGCGGAGCCCTCAGCCGTGGACTGCGGGTGGAGTAACTGCGCTCGTCGAAACTCGCAGCATTGATGCTTGGGGATAGTGTATAACACTGCGGGTCTCCAGCTTGTATGGGAACAGAGACATGGCGACGCAGTTCCTCCTGTACAATCTGACGAATGGTGGAGGAAAGGTCGGCAGGTAGAGAATTTTGGCAGACATCGACGGTGGCAACAGTCGTGACGTTGGCCAGACGTCCGAACTTCGATGTGATGCGACGAGTTTTAAGAGCCTCAAAGGTTTGGCAGTGGTTAATCATGTCGGCAAAGCATTCCAGGCTCTCCTTGCCAATGAGGAAGTAGTAGACGTCATCGGCGATGCCCTTGAGTATACGGCCCAATTTGTCTTCTTCCATCATGTGGGCATCCACCGACTTGCACAACTTCAGAATCTCTTCAATGTAGGTTCTGCATGTCTCACCGGTGACTTGAGCCCTCTGCGACAACGTCTGCTCGGCACGTTTCTTCTTCGTTGCTGGGTCTCCAAAGCATTTCTTAATTTCCTCCACAAACTGGTCCCAGGTTGTCAATGTGTCTTCATGGTTCTCAAATCATACCAGCGCCGTGAAATCGAGGAAGAGCCCCACGCGAGACAGCTGGCTAGCCGCATTCCAACCGTTCGAACGGCTCACCCGCTGATAGTGGCTCGGCCATTCGTCCACGTCATCACCGGGTTTCCCTGTGAAGGTTCGCGGCTCCCTGTAGTGGTAGGGCGACGTCCTTGTGGCTGGTTGCTGGTTGTCTTCGTCTGAGCTCATTTCTTGAGGTAATGGTGCCAAGCCCGCTAGTCGACGGCTGCGGCGAAGCTCGTGTAGCGGTTCCGTCGTTAGGGGACGGTGCCTCTCCGGTATCACTTGGTAGTAGCTAGCTTACCCAGCACCTTCCACCACAATTGTGACGATGGAACGCGTTTATTTACAAGATGGGTAATGCAGAGGTGTAGCTCAGCGAAGGATCCACAGCTTCGCTCGCGAGCCAATCGAGTCTCTTCCTCCTCTTCGTCGAATTTTCGCTAGCGCGTTTCAATATCTTCGACTTGATCGTTGATGACGCGGCGCTCTTCAGCGGAGACACGGTATGGTTTTTGACGCAGTGGCTGGTGTGGGCCGGTGTCAACATGATGTTTGACTTGTGACGTGCGGCCCAGTTGAGGCTGCGACACATCGAAAGAACTCCTGAACTCTTGCAGAAGATCCAGCAGGTCGGCATGTACGATGGGAGTGAGAGTGTCGGCGATGGCGCTGGAAAACGTATCATTGGACGACTCCCCGAGTTCCGACAGTGCTTTTGGGTGATCGCAGTAGTCATCCGGGACATCAACCAAAGCCGAAGGGTCGAGATCCTGCACGCGGCCGAGACATTCCTCCGCAAGCAAAGTGACTGGTGTGGAAAGCGGATTGCTTACGAACATATTGCTTCTTCCGGCGGCAAGGTCAATTGTTGCGAAAAGCAGCGGCAGAGCTCGACGACTCTTGTAGATATCGGAAGGCATAAAAAGGCATGTAGCGTCTGCGTAGGCGTTGCATGAAACGGGAACAAGGGCAAAGTTTTCAGGTGGAATATCGGTATCTTCATGAACGAGCAACTAAGGGGGCTGATAAAGAGCGTCAAATAATGGGACATCACACAAGGGTGAAAACTCAACTTCGGCGCGAGCGCAGTCGATGACGGCATTATGGCGGGATAGGAAGTCCCACCCGAGGATGACGTCATGCGAACAGACAGCGAGGACAATAAATTCCACGATGTAAAGAATGCCTTCGATGGACACTCTTGCAGTGCAGGCTGCGAAAAGCGTTACTTGCTGTGCGCTTGTGGTGTGAAGCGACAGTCCCGAAAGTGGCGTCGTGACTTTGCGCAATAAACGGCAGAGATTAGCGGCAATAACAGAAACAGCTGCGTCGGTGTCCACAAGGGCGAAAGTACAATAACTTTCAACAGTTACTGCGACCACGTTAGCAGGAGAGGTGCGAGGGCTTAGACAGTTGAAAAACGGCGCAGTTCTTGCCTCTTGAACTGCGGTGCTTAGTTTTCCTGTTCGGAGGGTCCGGGCCGGCGACGCATGGGAAAGGGCGATCGCTGACGAGGAGCCGGTGCGCGCTGCGGCTGGAAGTCAAGGTGGTCAGTAGGGGCATAGCGATGTGGTGACGAGACCGGCCCGTATGGGTCGAAGGGTTGGCTGCCGGGACGCGACGACCGGGCATAGTTGCCGAACGTCTGAGGTCGACGGCGGCAGTAGCGGGCAACGTGTCCGGGAGTGAAGCAGGCGTAGAAAATCGGTCGGTTATCGGGCGTCCTCCATGGATTGGTGACTGGTGGTGCCGCCCAAAGTGTAGTATAAGCAGCCGTGTGTGCAAGCTGTGAGCGCGTGGTGTAGGGCGGTTGCGGAAGTCTACGCACAGCGTCTGCATATGTGAGCGGGGCGGCTACGGGCTGCATCTCTTGCGAACAGGCGACAGGAGGAGTCACAGGCTGCGCTGCATACGTTAGGGGCAGGGCCACAGGCTGAATCGCTGGCGGATAGGCGGCAGGGGCACCTACCGGCTGTGCGACACGCGGGCAGTGAACGCGGCTAGATAGAGGCGGCTCGTAGTGCGCAAGGGGAACAGCCTGTGCAACCTCTCTTGATATAGCAGTGCGAAGCGGGGCGGGTAGACAGGTGGTGGTCTCGTAAGTAAAAGGAACTAAAGAAAGCTGGCGGGTGACTTCCACATGGACGAAGGCTCGGACTTGCTGAAGCAATGGTGAATTGTCAGGCATGGTGTCGAAACTGGAAAGCGACTCACCACCACGCTGAGGTTGTCGAGTCAGAGAGCGTTGCTTCTTCAACTCGTCGTAGCTCTGGCACAAGCTGACGACTTCAGAAACTGTGCTCGGATTTCTAGCCAAGAGCATTTGAAATGCGCCCTCGTCTTTGCCCTTCAGTTTGTGACCTTGTCCGACTCTGGCATGGTGTCATTCGCGCGTCGACAAAGGTCGACGACATCCTCAATATAGCTGGTGAAATTTTCGGCAGTCTACTGAGAGCGGACGTGCAAGCGTTGTTCTGCCCACTGCTTTCGGACAGCCGGCCGACCAAACACTTCAGCACATTACGTCTTGAAGACGCTCCATGTGGGGATGTTGTGTTTGTGGTTTTTAACCACAATTCTGCGACGCCGGTGAGTTAAAATATGACGTGGCCGAGCTTGTCGGCTTCATCCCACTTATTATTGGCGTTCACCAGCTCGTAGTGCTCAAGCCAGTCTTCCACGTCGGTCCCATCCGCACCGCTGAAGTCCTTCAGGTGCCGTAGCCTAGGATGGACAGGGCAGTTGAACTGGGGCGACGATGCCGATGGGTTGGCGTTGTCAGTCATGACCGGCGGTAGCGTGCGGCTTCGCAGCTCCAGGGTGTAGCGACGGGGATAAACAGCACCCTCCACCAAATGTGACGAGGTTTATTAGTCGATAACGGCAACGGCAAGACAGCGTGAAGAACCGTCCAGCAGAAATCAGCACAGCGTGAACTTACTTACAGCGCAACACCAGAATAAATACAGGACAGGGAAGGAGTAAAACAGAAAGAAAAGACGGCGCTACGATTACTACGATCAGCACAGCAGCGAGCCGAAGCACGAGCCGAGAGAGCCGGGTGTTGGCGATGCTGCTCGCCGCAGGCACACATTCTTCTTCACTATATATATATATATATATATATATATATATATATATATATATATATATATATATATATATATATATATATATATATATATATATATATATATATATATTGTGAAATACCATGGTTTATCTGACGCTTTATTCGAGCAACAGCAAGATGGCGCCGATGATGAAGAAGAACGAAACGAAGACTGATGATGGTTATTGACAGATGATGAAGATGGAGTCCATTGAATTCTTACACTAATTTCCCCCGTCGACGGAAGCGGCCCGCCAGGCCGCGAATTACGCTGTGGAACGCATACGATAGGGCTTGAGACGCTAAACGTGCACAATTTCTGTCCCGCGGCAGCGTTGGTCAGGGGGGCTTGAACAGGTGTGACACGGTAGTTCACCAGTGAGGTCTGTTCGACAACTTTGTAGGGGCCAAAATAGTGTGGTAGAATACTGGGCTGGCACCCAACGGACCCGGGTTCAAGCCCCTCTGTGCCATTGGTGCTAGGTCCTGACTGCCTAAGGCAAGTTTGACAAGTTACAAGCACCGGCGTAACTCAGTGGTAGAATATTAGTCTGGCACCCAGCAAAATCGGGTTCAAGCCCCACTGTGTCATTGGTGCGAGTTTTTTTTTCTTATTTCTCGCGATGTGGTTACGGACACCGGGGGCAGCGGCAGACATGTGCAACTGCGTGTGACCCGAGTTGTGATCTCTCAACAGCTTTCGCTGAAAAAAATCCAAGTTCAGTGCTGCTCAAGCAAGCTTACCCTCCCCCCATTCAATGGCAGGTCTAACATGCTGTTGGGGGTGGGAGGGGGGGGGGTGCAGGAGGGTAGGACGTTGTCATTGACTTCTCCAAGTGATGGGCTGGCTCGTTTGATCTCCGCTTCCGCAGCGCTCGTTGCCTCCGCTTGCACGCTTTTATGTGCAGGTAGAGCTCACGATGTGCAGGAGGACGTAATTAATTTAGACATTTTAGAAACATGACAATGGCAAAAACCGACCAAGTGCTCATACTATTGATATCGAGAGAACAGTTTTTTTACCTCTTTTGGGTGAGCAGCGCCTTCAGTTTCCTTTTCGTTTAATATGTGCATTTCTTGTTGAATTTTCGCTACGTAGTTGCATATAATCAAAACTTGTTTGTAATGCATTTTTTTATAAGTGCAACATTAATATTCGTTTAGTCTTCAAGATTGAGGTGCAACATATTTTTTCTCCTTTTCATTTTTGACATACGCAGCTAACCAGGTTCCAAAGATTGCCAGAGATTTGCTTGGCACACGCCAGTCCGTGTCGGACGAAGTATTCAAGGTGAGTGTACGGTGCTCTTACTTCATCCCTAATTGTAAATACGCAATTAGGGGTTGATCGGTGTGGCATTTAAAAGGTCCCTGCAATACTTTTTGAGCATGGTCAGAAAATGCTGCCAATTTGTAGTTGAGGCTCCCGGGAATACGCGAGGCTATTAATATACAGTTAACCTGGATATAATGACAAATTCCTGGAAAAATTCATTACAAAGAGGTTTTTGTTATATGCAGGTTTGGTACGAAAATTAGGAAAATAAACATGCAAATTAAACAAAAGGGGGGCTGAAGGCAGAGCTAACCCCAAACACTCATTTTACAGTAAAAAACTGCATTATTATTGCGATAGCAATTATATGGACACTCTCGGCGGGTTCTCGGTGTCGCCGCCATGTTCCGCAAAAAGTCCAAATTGACAACATGCCCCTGCGCATTGTAATACCCATGTCACACAGGCATAGAAAATGACATTCGGTAGCGAAGCCATTCAGTTACCCAATGACATTTTTTCCGGTGGCGCTGCTACACGTCCAAAGCGAATGACACTTGCCTTGATGATGTCGATCGCAGCACCTTCCTTGTGACCTTCGGATGAGTAGCAATAAAAAAAAAACAAGCGTTTACAAGCTTCATACACATCCGATAATATATAAAAGTATAAATAAGCATATTACGCTGCCGTTACATTTAGTTCGTTACTTTGTTTCATGACGTTGCAACCGACCGTGTAGCAACTTAAGCCAAAGCTAGTGAGATCCGCAGCGTAGAAAGCAAATGGCGCCTGGCGCATTTATTTCACAGCGCCTACCAGCTGAAGAGAAGTTTTTAAGCAGTTGTTTCAAGTGATTAGTGTAACTAAAACACGCAAAAAGATTCCTTCCAGTAGAATCAACCGTCGTCTTATACAATTACTTCATCAGCTGTGGCGTCGAGAGTACGCATTTCTCAGTCGAATGAGTTCTGGCGATGGCATTTGGTGACGAATGGCATTTTGGCGAATGCCATTTCGTTCATCTGAGTGGCACCGCGCGAATGACCTTCAATCGGAAGACATTAGATTGTAAATGCCATTTTCTCTGCCCGTGTGGCACGGTTGTAACTTTCGCAAGTGGGTAAAAGCGTGTGAGCGCTGCTGAAGCAGAAATCAAACGAGTCGGCCGATCCCTATCGCCTGGAAAATGCATAACATCTCCCGCGTGTTAGAACTGCCATCAAATGCTCAAACAAAGTAAACCACCTGTCTTAAACGAGCTTGAAGCAACAAGGGGAGGGGGGTTGCTCGAGTAGCAATAATGAACTTTGATTTTAAGGGCGGTCGCGATCGCTGGCGCGCTTGCTATCTCGGTGAGTAGCAGTGCGATTTCAACGCGAAGGGGCTGTGTGAAAAGAGCAAAGGCAATCGTTCCGGTCAAAGTCAAAGGCCCGTAATTCTTCCCCCCCCCCCCCGAAGGATGAGCGCGCGCGCACCAGCAGCAAACCCTCCTTTCCCCCCTCCGCATTCGCGGGGCAAAGTACGCGTGGGAGATAAGCGCCCGTTGGCACATCGTGACGAGCTGAGCGCCGAGCGCGAGCAGCTTTTTTTTTTCTTCTTGAGTTTCCGTGTATATAGGTACATATACATACACTATACATATACGGTGAACGAAGGCGTAGGCGGCAAAAACCCAGCTGAAACTGCGCATATACATATTTGCTATCACAATAACAAAATAGCAAAGCAAAACGTCGCCGGGGGACACACCATACGCGCGCGTGCATGGCGTCGAAAACGAAGAGTGAACGACACGGACACACACGCGGTTTCCGCGAAAAATATTTGGTAAAGTGCCCTCCATATGGATATCCACCACTTCGGCGGCGGCGAGGCAGCGGCGGAAGATGCATGCTCGTACCAAAATGCCGAAATGCGGAGCGAAATTCCAAGAGTGTCCGTGGGAACAATTCGTTATATCAAGGTTGTCTCCCGCAGTAACTTTGTTACATAGAGGTCGCAAATACATGTGCTCCTAATGAGCGACGGCAAGGAATAGAAAAACTTCGTTATATTCAGAACTTTTATTATATGGAGAATCGTTATAAGCAGGTTTCACTGCAGCGCAATATGTTGCCCAGAATTCACAATAAATTTTCAAAGTCAGCTGAAAACCGCTTTCTCTTTTCTTGTCAACTGACAGATCAAGTTCGGAAATCACTCGTTACTGCAGTTTGAATAGCCATTGGCTGATTTGAGCATAGCGCTCTTGTTCGTTGTGGGGCCTACAGGGGGAGGCTGCAACTTGCCCACCCATGTGTGCGCGATCACACTGAAAAGCCAAGTATTGGAAGGAAAAAAAACTAGAAAAAGTGCTCAAGGTCACGAAGCCCACGTTATGTTTTTTCTTTCCCCGCGCTATCTCTCCCTGCGTAGCCTCTAGTGCTTTCGTCAGGAGAAGGGAAAAGAGAATGCAATTGCAGCGTGCGGCAAATCTATGGAACTCTGCTCGCACTTGACGGATTTAAAAAATTTTTGCAACAATGATTTTGTGAGGCAATATGCTTTAGTGAAGCCATGCTATGGCTACTTGGAAAGCGTTGCAGGGCCCCCGTAAGTACAACATCCCCTTCATCTAAGATTTCAAAAACAGTGAGCAATGGTTGTGTTGGTGCACAAGTGCAATGCTCCTGCAGTGTTTCAGACTGTGCGGTTGATGGAGTGTGATTTTGTTGCAGTCTACTTGCACTTAGAATCTCTCTGGTTTTATTTTGAAAGATCGCTGATCTGTAGTTGACTTTTCCTATGGGAAAAGCATTGCACAATCTAGATGTATGCATGGTCGCTGTGTTGAAGTGAGAATATTCCGCAAAATGACTCATTCTGAAGAAACCTTTGTTTTAGGCTTTTTTTTCTTTTTGAGGGGTAGGCAACTGAATGAGAATTAAGACAAATTCTCTGCATGGCAGAAGTTTCATTGTTTGGGGTGGTGTTCGCTGTAGTTAGTTGAACGGTAATGGTAAACCAACTGGCTCAGATAGAAAGTTTATTAGTAGAGTACGTTTGCAGCACGTTTGTGCTTTTGTATTGCATTATGGCTTCATTAGTTTTTCGTGTCTCTTATCTGCAACGTTATTCACAAGTACTTTTTTTTCTCATAGAAGCCACATGAATTCAACATTCTGGATGCATCGTGGACTTCCGGGACCTCCCCCTCTCTTTACAGTCAGCAGCCTTTTCGTAAGTCCAGCAGACTTCAGTTGGTTCTCTCCTGGTAAACACGACAACAGTTGTCAAAAGTATTGCCATGTTGAATGAAGCACCAATACACAATGCTGAATCAAATATGCACACCCTTTTTATAGACGGAAAGCTGAAATATTAAAGAAAAAATCCCATTGCATAATGGTAAATCAAGCCCACAGTAATAATTACACACTCAAACCTCGATACAAAAAACCCGAATATAATGAAATATTGCCTATAATAAAGCAAATGGAGACTCGTTTCGCAATAAGCATAGTGTTACGAATTTACCTTTATAACGAATTTAGGGATATAAAAAACAATACGTAAGATGCAACTTTGTTGAAGCGAGGTTTGACTTAATACAAATATTTGATAGCCACTTTGCATCATCTGAAGGCCTGAAGGGGAACTCCAGCGTTTTTTTTTTCAATATTCACCAATTCCAATAAAACTTTTAACATGTATTCGCGTTGGTACCATGGTGATATGTGCCAAATTATACAAACATAGGTTATTTACTTTTTTAGAAAAGAAATTTTAAAATTGATACCTGATTCTGAAATCACACTTGTAAACACGGGCCGCCCTGTGTATATGACGTCAGGGCCTTCTCTTTTTTCAAAATTCTTGCCTTTCCCAGCAGATGGATTCAGCGCACGCTTTCTCCAACGAGGTGACGACAGCGCGAGCGCAGTTCAGCTTTGTCAGCTCTATAAGTGTGTTAGTAGTTGTAATGGCGGGTCTTGCAATATTGAGCAACGAGAAAATCGATTCGGGGCATGTCAGATGCTTCAGGCGCCGGAAGGTCGCAATCAAAAAACAAAGCTTCCATACTCAGACAGTAGCTACAATCATCACTGAATTTGTCACTGGTAAGTACAAATGAGCGGCGCAGCTTGATTCCGCGTTCGATGACATCGCCAACTTGCTTTTCGTGCATCAGAAAATCGAGGGACTTGAGCTATGTTTACACCTTGGCCAGCCATGGCGAAGTGTAGTGGATCTCGTGACGTCGTCGGCGACGGATCCTTGTGACATCGTAGGATACCTACCATGGACAACAGAACAGCTCCCTGTTTCGGTTTTTGTTTTGATTCGTCGTTTTTTGACATTGAAATGATTGACAAGTGCCTGGGCAGTATGAAACAACCCTAGCTTTTCGGGACGGTCAATACTATTTGAAAACAGCATTATCTCGTTATGGTTGAAAATGCACCGGAGTTCTTCTTTAAGAGCTGTCTTGAATCAAGGATAACAGGAATAAAAAGCTAAAAGAAAAAGTTCAAGCTTGCTAAAAAAATTAATACACTAGTACTTCAGAAACAAATCGTTGCTGTAGCAGGTAGCACGGACTTAACTCTAGCAGGAATAGACTGCTTTCAGCAGGTGGGCATGATTGCACCTGCTCTTTCTTGACAGGGTTCAGAATACAGCTCGTACCTTTGTACAGTCGCCGACCGATTTTTCAGACTCCAAAAATTCGCACTTGTTGCCTTCGATGCCAAGCTTTGATGCCATACTGGTCGCTGCCGGAAGTCACATCCCTAAGGCTCATAAATGGCAGACGTAGAGCTGTCAGGCATTCTTCATCAGAGCTGAGAGCAGGCAAGTGAGGGGGCTTGAGAGGATACCGGTACGTGTGCGTAACACTTATTGTAAGAACTTGTCACGTGCCATTGTGCCTTCGAACGACGTTGACAATATCACAAAAAGGCGAGCGCGCGTGCCATCAAAAACCGACGCCTTGGGTAGCGGTGCATCATCTAGTGAGCTTTGTTGGAATCATCGGAGAATCGACGAGAGCAGTGACCTTGAGGGGCACCGGAGAAAAGTACATTGGCAACAATGGTGTACATGCTGTACCAATAGAGGCATGCCGACCAAGCTCCTAAAACATTATCAGACGAGAATGTTCATGGATAGAGGTGGATTTCCTAGTAATGTAACAATTTTAAAGTTTATTTAGGATGCTGGCATATTCTGAGCTGTTCACACCAGATTTATCTTTCGTTCATTCAACATTGGATCCTCCGCCAGGTGTGACATACTGTAAGCATGTTCCTCTGTGCCCTTCCTACTGTTCAAGAGTGCCCTGATGAGACAGTAGTGTTACAGTGTAATAGAAGGGGAAATGTGTTGTTCGGTGCCGGAAAAGGGGTCCTTCTAGCGATGACAGCTCCTGCGCGACTAGAGGGCGCTGCTGGCTAAAAGAGCGCTACTCTCGCTACTGTGATGGCTCTGTGAGCGGGCTGTGTGGCCGATTTGTGTGTTGTTCCTAGTTGTCCTCCCGACTTTTTATGTTATAAATGGTGAAATTCAGCCCTTGTGCATAGGCACTAGCCGTTCTCTCACTGTAACGAGCGTACACATAAACACCCGACTACGATTAGGTGAGGTCGTTTATACCAGCCGAACATGTTCCTCCTCGAAGTTACTAAATTTTATATAGTATTGATGTACTTTCAAATAGTATTGGGTGAATTTCAACGTATTAACTTATAAAGCTTAAATATCTACTATTTGCATACAAGTGTCTCTGTCCGGTCCTGTGTGTTTTAAATCTTTTATATTGCTTCGCATACTAAATGGTCAGGAAGCGTCAATGTATGACCTCTTATTCTTTCAGCTACTGCTTCTTCAGATAAGTGCTCATTATTTGCTTTCATTCGGCTCAAGCTAAATTTTCTGCTGCTAAGCTTGGCTTTCGTTCTCCGAAGGCTATGTCGTATATTGCAAGGACTTCGTTTCGTAAACACCTTCTGACATCGTCTTCTGGAAAGCTGCTTGAGTATCAGCTTTCTCTAATAATTGCAGTGGACAGAAGCACTGAGGTCATTTACTACAAGCGTTCAGTTCTTCAAAGAGAACAACCCTATAAATGATCGATGGGCAGTTACTATATATAGCTAAAGGCTCCAATCCCAGGCCGTAACACAAAGTAAATTTGCTGACATTCTTTATCAGCAACTCTGCCTCTTCTCATGCTACGAGTTTTGGTGCCACTTCTTTCCTCTTATGAGAACTTCGGCGTTTGCAGCACCTTCAGCAGCTTGCTTCTTGATTTGAATGAGTTTTTTCAATGCTACCTATCTATGTTCAACAGCGTCGGCTTCCAACTTAGGCTAAAGAATTCAGTCCGCGACACACGGCAGGAAAATTTCTGACCACTCAATTGGAATCGTGAGCTTTGAAAATGACAGCCCTTGAAATTCTTGGTCACGAGCTTTATCAGTGGCACCATCTCGGCCTACACTAATCGACATTCTTTGGCATTTCTGTTCAGGAACATCATCGACTGAACTGCCTCTATCAACGTCGTTCGATTCAACTTCTGACAACGTATTGCTCTCACGTCTTCGCTTTGGTTTGGGGAGAATCTGATATCGTCAAGGTTGCGATTCTTCCGTTTTTTAGCAGCGATTTTGAAAGGTACTTAGGAGCATCAGGGAAAATTGTAGGAATGACACCTTTTGATAAAGAGTGGTAGGTCTCTGGGGGTCTTAATAACCTTTGCGTCGATATAGTCGTCTTGAAAGTTCGCTGTATGAACCTTCCTTCAAACTGTCGCTCACAAACAGCGCTGCTCTTGTTGAAGACTCGATCACCTCTCTTGATGTTCCGCGACCATTTTTCCCGGCGCTCAGGTTCAACGGCACCCGAAGTGAGGAGTGCGCCTCTTTACACGAACGGTAGCCGCTGTTACGATTTGGCACAAAGCAAAAGCCGTCTCCTTTGTACCGCCGTCTCTCAGCCATATTTTCTCATTCCAGTAGACAAGCGCAAACATCACAATTTCTTCAGTCACATACAGCACAATCTGGCGAGGAGCAGAGTTATTTCATGCGAGAAATACCAGCAATGAGGAACTGGTCACGCGTTAACAGCCAAACTGACAGTGCAACATGTGTTGACACACGCGCTCCTCTGGGTCGCAGCGTCCCCTAGCGCCCCCAGGCTGTACTCCACCTGCTTCATCGCTGCGGGGTCCCCCTCGCCTTTCTGGAACACGCCCTACACAGCACACCTCCCCTTCTAGTACACTGCAGTCATCATCATCATCATCAGTCTGACTATGTCCACTGCAGGACAAAGGCCTCTCCCATGTTCCGCCAGTTAACCCGGTCCTGTGCTTGTTGCTGCCAATTTATACCCGCAAACTTCTTAATCTCATATGGCCACCTAACCTCTGTCTCCCCCTAACCCACTTTCCTTCTCGGGGAATGCAGTTAGTTACCCTTAACGACCAGTGGTTATCCTGTCTACGCACTACATACCTGGCCCATGTCCATATATTTTCTTGATTTCAGCTATGATATCCTTAACCCCCGTTTGTTCCCTAATCCACTCTGCTCTCTTCTTGTATCTTAAGGTTACACCTAATATTTTTCTTTCCATTGCTCGCTGCGTCGTCTTCAATCTAAGATGATAATTTGTGGGGTTGAACATCCCAAAACCACCATATGAGTATGCGAGACGCCGTAGTGGAGGGCTCCGGAAATTTCGACCACCTGGGGTTCTTTAACGTGCTCTTCAATTTAAGCTGAACCCTGTTTGTAAGTTTCCAGGTTTCTGCTCCGTAGCTAAGTACCGGCAAGATACAGCTGTTATATACCTTTCTCTTAAGGTATAGTGGCGATCTAGCTGTCATAATTTGAGAGTGCTTGCCAAATGTGCTCCACCCCATTCTTATTTTTCTAGTTACTTCAGTCTCGTGGTTCGGCTCCGCGGTTATTACCTGCCCTAAGTAGACATAGTCTTTTACAACTTGAAGCGCTCTATTACCTATCTCGAAGTGCTGCTCTTTTCCGAAGTTGTTGTGCATTACTTTCGTTTTCTGCAGATTCATTTTAAGACCTACCTTTCTGCTCTCCTTGTATAACTTCGTAATCATGAGTTCCAATTCGTCCCCTGAGTTACTCAGCAATGCAATGTTATCGGCATAGCGCAGGTTACTAAGGTACTCTCCATTAACTCTTATCCCTAACTGTTCCCATTCTAGGCTTCTGAAAACCTCCTGTAAGCACGCGGTAAATAGCATTGGGGAGATTGTGTCCCCCTGCCTTACACCCTTCTTGATTGGTATTCTGTTGCTCTCTTTATGAAGCACTATGGTAGCAGTTGATCCCCTGTAGATTTCTTCCAGGACGTTTATATATACTTCATCGACGCCCTGAATCCGCAGTGTCTGCATGACGGCTGATATCTACTGAATCAAACGCCTTCTCGTAATCTATGAAGGCTATGCATAGTGGTTGGTTATATTCTGAGCGTTTCTATATTACATGATTGATAGTATGAATGTGGTCGATTGTTGAGTAGCCTGTTGGAAATCCTGCTTGTTGCTTTGGTTGATTGAATTCTAATGTTCTCTTTACTCTGTTAGCAATTACTTTTGTAAATAGCTTGTATACTACAGAGAGCAAGCTAATCGGCCTGTAATTCTTGAAGTCCTTGTCATCTCCTTCCTTATGTATTAAGTTGATGTTCGCGTTCTTCCAAGACTCTGGTACTCTTCCCGTCAGGAGACACCTCTTAAACAGGGTGGCTAGTTTTTTTAACTCAATCTGTCCTCCATCTTTCAGCAGATCTGATGTTACCTGATCCTCACCAGCAGCTTTGCCTCTTTGCATGCTCTCCAAAGCTTTTCTGACTTCTTTTGTCATTACTGGTGGGGTGTCATCTGGGTTACTGCTAGTTCTTATAGTATTAAAGTCATGGTTGTACACTGTAGTAGTGTCTAGCATCACAGTCTCGCATTATAGTACAGTTGAACCCAGCTATAAGAGACATGCACTGGGGAGCAGTTAGTGTCTTTATATGAAGTGTCTCGTATAAGCTGGGTACCATGTATACGTTTTTTCGCCAACACCTGTTTCAATGTACGCATACTAGTGTTTAATATACCCATTTGTCTGTTACATTAGTGTCTCACATAAAGGGGTTTGGCTGTATCAGGGGTGAGACAGCTGTGGATCTTGCGCATTTTTAATTCATTTCCGTTTTCTTGTGCCAAGCTACTCCAAAAGCATAAAAATTATGAAAATTGCGCTCAACTACTTCAAAACAGCCTCGAAAGCTAGATTTTTTATGCCAACCTCAGGTTCAGTGAAAAAAAAAGGCTGAGTTAACTGATAAAACTTGCCCCATTGCGTTTCTTTTTTTTTTCTGGTGACGAAGGTTTCCCCTGGTGCCGCCATAATCTTCTCTAAACTGTTGTAAATATATGTGACCCCGCAAAAATGGGCTGCCGTGCATCGAGCTTGCTGCTTCTTCTAGCTAAGCTGTGTATTCTGGTTCTCATGTCGCCTTGTGAAAACCACATAGTCGAGTGGCGAGCGTAGCGGGGTTGACTCTCGGTTTCTTTGTTGTGCCTAGCGCGTTCCTATGGTCGCTGCGGTTTTCGTGTTGATGCTGCTTCATTTGGTCGCCTACACGTGTACATTTGCCATGAGTGAGTAACTGTAATTGTGGAGTCATTTGCATGCGACGCGTCTCCTGCATGCTCTGGTGCGTAAAGATGGGCTCTCAAAATTACTTCCATGAGCGACAGAGCGCATGCAGCCTATTCCCGGTTTACGCCCAGTAGCTGCTAACTTATTTAGAGAAGTGAGTTCTCGTTGCATTTTGCATATACAAAGGCCATCACACGCAAATTCCGCGCATCGGTGTCTGCAGGTAGACAGAAGCATTCGGTTATTTGTGAAGCTGTGGTGACAGAACGCACGTTCATACCATTTTAAATATGAATGAGCACCTCGGCGCTTTATTCGTGACTCATGATGCAACGGCGATCACATGGCACATTTCTCATGATTTGCCACTGCTCCGTTTTGTAACCTATACTCTCAACGTGCGCTTTAAAAGGCATCGCTGCATGCGTGCAGGGTCTGGGCTATGCTTTTAGGCTTAGCTCGATTGGTGTTTTGGTCGGCAGCAGTGTGACGTCGTTTTCTTTCTTTTCTTCTTTTGAATTAAAACCGGCCTCTGTACGTTCGGCAGTTTTTTTTGCGTGGGCACAAATTACTTACCTGCGCTGCACGAGCACTTTTTGTGAGTCGCGGAGCGGTAATCAAAAGTTGATGTATTATCTGGAGTTCTACATCGTCGGTGATGACCTACGATAAGGCCAAACCCCATAAAGGCGGAAATGCACGCGACAGCGACGAGCGATGCTATGAGCGACGAAACAGGGCGTTCACGCAACGTATTGCGTGGTAGTGTTCGCGTAATCACTCGGTTTGCCAGATTTGGAAACCGTCGCCCATTGCCCAGAAGTGCTGTGCTTAAAGCGCCGGAACAGGATGTACATGACTGAGGTGCTGCCGGTTCTCTTCATGTGCTGCAAAATCCCCACCTCCTCTTGTGCTCCTCTCCGCCCGAGTCACGCGTGCACAACGAAGAAATAACGTAAAGTTTATGCACGTGCACATAAAAAAGTGCCGCAAAACAATAGTACCGTATTTACTCGCGTAATCCTCGCACTCGCGCAATTCTCGCACCCCCCACATCGCCCAACAAAAATACGATTTCTTTTTTCCTCGAGTAATTATCGCACCCCCAAAAACTTCTGCAATATCGTCGTCTGCTCTTTCCAGTCATTGATGATGATAGCGCACGTCATCTGGCGCCATCTCTTTTAGCTTCAAGCATACTATTGCACAGAGATTCAATCCAACTCAAGCCAAGCCGAAGTGGCCAGTGTGCGTTGCGCTAGGGTGGCTAGAATACGGAGGTGTGAAAAGCCGCTGCCGAAACCGGTCTCGAAAGCGTGCCGATGCCGCTTGGGGCGCTGCATGCACCGGCGCGGGTAATATTGCAGAAGAGACAAACGAGACAACACGCTCCGCTCTCCACAAAAATGGCTCCCACGCTGTGTGGTGGGGACCCATTTTCGGTAAAATCATTTTGATCGAGTAAGTGTAGGGCAGTACATGACACCTAAACTCTTTAAAGTCTGTTCTCTGAAAACCATTCTTGAAAAGGCCTTGATATATTTAGATTACGGTCCCAAAACTACCATATCATTATGAGAGACGCCGTAGTGAAGGGCTCCGGAAATTTCGACCACCTGGGGTTCTTTATCGATTATACTCCTAGATCAGAAGTTTGAATCGATGTACCCGCGCCTCGTATTTATAATTGACATGTCATGAAGCATTCGTTAAACACGGTTGTAGTACCATAATTTATCATGCTAAGATAAACGTAAACCCTAGTGTTTGTCTCACCTGGCACGAATAATTAAATGTGGGTTTTACCTATTCCTAGAAGCATTTAGGATGAACATTGTCCTACAGACTACCTTACCTATTAACCACCTTAAACCACGAAGACATTGACACTTTGTCCTTTCTTCTGCAATTGAGAACTTCCTATGAATCTTTTTAAATATTGCAAGAAATGTCGCTACGATTGACTGTCTTGTGCATTTTTAAATAATTCTAATTACTGTATTGTATTATATGGTGTATTGTCTGTGTGTATTAGTGTATATTTTTGATCCTGATGATTTCTGACACTTCATTATAAAGATGTGTAAATATTTCTTACTTATAATTCCCAACTATAGCGCTGTAGATATATGTAAGTTTAAATAAGATCGTCACATTAGATGCTTCGCCCAGCTGATTCACTTTCCCGAAGAGTAGACCTCCCGGAATTTCGATCACTCTACTTATGGATTTTTGCTTTTAATGTTCATGCCAAGTTATGATACATATTTATTCCCTCGCTCTCTATTTGTAAAGCTTTGTTTCATAACTTTTGTATTCGTACTTGGTGCATTTTATACTTGTAAAGTTTATTTTCTATTCTATATGTATGAATGTCTGTCGTGTATTGCTGCTTTGTCAACTTGTGACTGGGTCGGTGCTTTGTCCATCCCTCGAGCTTTTAGTCCCGTGCTTCTCGACCTACTGAAAGAAAAGAAATGAGGTCTCTGACCGAAACAACTATAGCTAATTTAGGTGAATTAAACTAGCAAATCTTGCACAAGATGCTGGACGTAGAACAAAGTTGCCTAATATGCACCGGAGAGTTGCATATGATGGCTTATTACAACGTGGCGCATGTTAAATCCATTTCTCATTGTTACGGAAAGTCGAAATATAATTTCACCGTCAACCCTCTCCGCAAATATATGATTACTGACCTAAAAAATTACAGTAATTCTGGCAGTTTGCATCTGCTAGCGGACCATAATCGCAGGTATTTGCAGTGTAAATAATTTTTGCCCCTTTAACCTACACAGGGCCCGCTAGAATTGCAACTGTTTATGGAAACGTGAGCCTTGCTTTTCCAGGTACTGAAAACTTAGTGCTCCGCGACATGTACAATCAACAGAAGCAAATTGTATTTTGGAAACATAACTGATAAATAGCGCTACCAATATGCAGGAACGACTTGCTTACAACTACAACTCGCACAATTTAAGCAGCAGCTACATTTCTACATGTATAACGAGCGCGTCAAATACTAAATGCCGAAGTAACATGCTACACCAGCAACGGTGTTACTTATAACGCGTAACCACCAATCCTGCGAAACAAGGCGGGCGTTTTTGCACTCATCACAATTGTTACTAAGTTCCCAGATTTCTCACATCGTAGCTTGCCACATAAAATACAGGGCGACCATCCACCACTCAGCGGTGCATGATTCATGGGCGACAGACACTGCTAGTCCATCAGATGGAAGTCTTTTGTAGTCTTCCTCATCCTATTCCATCTCGTGCAGAATTTTTTCTACAGACAAAGCGACGCTTTCCCTAAGCGATCCACGTTGCCACCCTTGGGACTCTTCAAGAGGTTGAACTGAAGCACTAAGTTTTGCGGACAAGCGTAATGCAGTGACGCTGGATCTGCTTTTTTGTCCTTGACGCATTCAGGCATTTCAGAGTAACCCATCGCAATCACCGATTTACGAAATACTTGTAAAGCAGCTACCGCCTCTGGAAAAAAAAAAGCAGCGCACCCAAGGAAAACTCTGCGAAGAGCGCCGCTCACTACCCGGATGGATGGATGGATGGATGGATGGATATGGCTGTACTCTTTAGATCGGGCGGTGGCTAGCGCCACCAAGTTGTAATACTTAATGAACCGAAAACTATATTTTTTTTTCCTTAAAAAGTGAGTTTGAGGATTCGTGCTTTGCAGTGAAGAGTTTAATTTTTACTCGTGCCTTGACTTTAGCCACCAATCACATAACCTCCTTCTAGTTAAGTCCACCCGCTTAAAGTCTATTTTACCCTCCCGGCCCCTAAGCCACAGTGCTTTGAAAAACTCTGCGCCATCATCCTGAACTATAGGGTGATGCCCTTTACAGAGCATTATCAAGTGTTCGGCAGTTTCTTCTTCCTCTCCACACGCACTGCATACTGTGTCTACCCCTTCGCATTTGGCCCGATATGTCTTGGTTCGCAGTACTCGATCCCGTCCTGGCCTCAAAGAGTAGAGAACTACTCCGAGTATTATCTCAGATCCTTCCCTTGGCAATTTTGTGCTTAAAAGTTCGATAGATCTCTAGTGCGGACTCCTTAATCATGCCCATTCTCCACATGTCAGTTTCCGTTTCCTTCACTTTTTTGTTAACCAATAGTTCTTTTTGGTTTGGCCACCTGCTGTTTTCTAAGTATTTACCAGTCAACTTCCTGGTTCGCTTCCTCCATTTCGTATCGACATTCTTCATGTACAAATAGCTGAAAACCTTCCTAGCCCAACGCTCCTCCCCCATTTCTCTCAATCGTTTCTCAAATTTTATCTTGCTGCTAGCTTCCCTGCCCTCAAACGAAGTCCATCCCATATCACCTTGTACTCCCTGATTTGGTGTATTCCCGTGAGCTCCTAAAGCAAGCCTACCTATTCCACATTGCTCAATTTCTAATCTTGCTTGAACTTCTGATCTCATGCACAAGACGGCATTGCCGAACGTCAGCCCAGGAACCATGACCCCTTTCCATATTCCTCTCAGAACATCATACCTATTGTAATTCCACAGTGCCCTATTTTTCATCACTGCTGCATTCCTGTTACCTTTAGTCCGCGCCGCTGCCATCAGTGCCCCTAGCGGCATCGGCGCGCCGATGGGCCTTCTCCGGCAAGCAAAAAGCGCCGCGCTCATCCCACCTCCTCATTCTAGCCACCCTAGTTGCGTCGGTACCCTGTCAAGTTATGAGGCGATACTGAAGCTGTACGGCTGCTTTCAAGTTGCAAGTGATAGATCATGCACTAAACAACGGCAACAGGGCCGCCGGTAGGCCCTTCGGAGTCTACGAGTTTTGTGTTTGCTACTGGTGATGGCTGCTGAAAGCCACCAAGACGCGTTGGGCCTACCGTGTGCCTAAAACTGGGATTGACGGTAAACTTTATTTCTTATTATGAAAACTGCGGACAGTTCTGTTAGATAGCCATCAGCCCAATACTGACGTCCCCCGCTTACCTTTTGAGGGCTCCCGTTGAGCGACGAACGCTGCCGCTACGCCCGCAACATCCGCAAGCTTTGCGTATGGTATTCTAATTCACGACTATTTGCTTCCACTTTTTGTGCCTCAAGGAAATCATGTCTTGTGTTGAATCTCTGCTTTTATTGTTGAGGTAACTTTTAATTAGTACTTCTTAAAGCTTGTTGTTAGTTGCTGGTGTGAGAATCCCGATTTGCGGCCACTTCGTTTTCTTTTTCGCTCTGTACGTTTTTGTAGAACGTTTTCCTCGCGTAATTCTCGCACCCTGCAACTTTTCGTCGGTTTTGCTTCAAAAAAAGTGCGAGGAATATGCGAGTAAATACGGTAAACACTTTCCGCTCCATTACACAACAAAATATTTTATCTTTGAATTGCATATCGCACATTACGCGCTATTCTTGGTACGAGTAGACGGCCTCATGGAAGCAACGGTGGTGTTTGCTCACTGAAGCTGTCGCGTGAATGAGGTTTGCCTACGCTAGCGACTGTTCGCGTAAAGGCAATCTGCGTCGTGTCGTTCATCGCTGTCGCGAACGTTTTCGCGATTATGGGGTTTGGCCTTTAAAAAAAACTGGTCAATATGTGCCGTATTATTAACGCGCGGTTGCTTGTGGGGAGAGGCGTTATCAGTATCTTTGGATTATCGCTTAGTGTCATAACGCAGATGCTTTAGGAGATAGTTGATGCCGTGAGATTTCTTGGCTCCCGCAATGCAATCTTGAAGGTGGATTTGCACGAGGTGGCCGCGTACGGCGGTGCAGCATGCTTTTGTCGTCTGTTAAAAGCTCTTGACGCTATCATGTTAGGCTTTTCTTTAAGTGAACGACCACTGTTACGTAACTAAGTCTAGTGCAATCACAATTTTTTAATTTCTTTTTGAGTGTGATGCATTTTTCTTTCCAAATTTTTTCGGGGAACGTAGTTTTTAATGAAACCTTTTTTATTATATATTATTTCACATGTTTGTTACAAGGGCCAGATAGGTCACGAGGTATGTAAACAGGTGTGCAGTTCATACCTGGCAATAATCTTTTTTAAAACGTCCTTTAAAACCTGTTTCAGTGTTATGCATATTATAAACGAATTAAAATGCGCACTGGCACCCCCGCATTGCTAAAAACCTGTGTTTCAATCTCCCAGGACGGCATCTTATATGCCACTAACTGCTCCCAAGCAAGATTCTTCTGTTCCTACATTTCTTCCTACCTTTGCTCTGCAATCTGTTCCAACATTGTCGTAGCAGACATAAGCAGCTACAAGCCACCGCAAGAATTGTGGCTCGGTGTGCCTTAAAGACCAAGATATCGCTTTGGCAAGTTTTAAAAACACCAACGATGAGATTCTGTGTCAAAAAACAAAACGGACTCATATTTATTACAGAACAACACAAATTATTTACAATATTCACTAATGGTATGGTATCAGTAGCCTCCAACAACATAGTCTGTTGGTATAGAGTCATTTCAGTGTTGTTTTCTTAGCACAGACTGCAAGTTTTCAGCAGAAGCATGCGTGCGTGCGCATGATTCAGCATGGTGGCGGTCTTTTTCACTCATGCGCTTGGTCAACTTTTAACCAGGGTTTAGCTGTAGTTCTTGAAGTATGGCTGTAGAAGCTTTTTCATATCCAGAATTGAAACTTCATTGCAGCCTCTGCCACAGCAGCTTGTACAGCAAACAATGATGCATGTTTCTCCATCGACACCAGTGCCCAAATCATTGAGTTGAGACACTCGTTGTTATTTTGCGTCTTCCCTCTTAGGCATCGCCGAAGAATTGATTAATCAGACAAACGTCTTATAGACTGGAAGAAGCGCCTCACATAAATGGGTTGGCAGATTGTGGCGGTGTTTTGGAGCAGGCTCACCTTTGGCCTTTGCTGCGTTTTGGTGGCGCTATGAATCTGGGCCCTCTGGACAGAGAGCGCAGTTTGAAGTGACATCGTTTGAGGCGATCTGGTAGTATGTGGTCGTGACTGCCTTATGCATGGCCTTGACATGACCCGCCGCTGTGGTATAGTGGCTAAGGTACTCGTCTGCTGACCCGCAGGTCGTGGGATCGAATCCCAAATGCAGTGGCCGGATTTCCGATGGAGGCGGAAATGTGGTAGGTCGGTGTGCTCAGATTTGGGTGCACGGTAAAGAACCCCAGGTGGTCGAAATTTTCGGAGCCCTTCACTACGCCGTCTCTCATAATCGTATGATAGTTTTTGCACGTTAAACCACACATATAAATTATGGCCTGGACATCACTATTGTACGATTTCAAAGTCCAGTCATAGTAGCTCAGGCGCTTGGTGATAAGCTCACCAGTCAGTTTTCCTTTCCCAGCGAGACTCTCGGTACCACAGGACTTCTGCCTGTAAACTAGATTTGGCAGTGCTGTGACCATTCTCTTGTGTATGTAGTCCTTGTCCATGGGTATGTATCCATACACTTTTGCATCTTGAAGAGCAAAGCAAGCACGGCTGTCGCCATCCGACAACAAGGTCGCGTACCGCAGCTTATGCTTCTGCAGCGGTCTTTGGAAGAGGATCAGTGCCGCTTTTACCTCCATCTCCCCAGCTTTTTTGTCCATGTTCTTCTGGCATGCGTGTCCCTCCCTCCAAGCATTGTAGGCAGGGTCATCTTCTTTTGGTGCCCGTGTACACCCAGCACAGAAATCCCTCAGCACTACATAATCGAGCACAAATCCTGTGTACAGCTCAATTACCGTGCTGACGCCGATATGAGACGAGTGGCCGCAGGTCATCCATGTGCCTTCGTACGATTTAGCGATATTGTCCGGGCTGTTTATTTTTAGGTCACAGTACAAATCGTGTGCTAATTGTGCACATGTCCCCATCAACTTTCCTGCTTCTTCGGTTGCCGCGGGGACGAGCTTTGTTTTCAAGTGCCCCAGCCACGTTTTATTGTGCATATTCTCTCTCAAATGTTCATCGCCGCAAAAATGTCATTCATTGAGGTTTGCTCGTTTCCGGTGCTCTGCATTGCATGCTTTGCAAGGATGTTTATGACAAAGGGTCTGAGCTTCGCTTTGCCGCTCACGTGCGGCGAGCTCCATCCTTCCACACCATCGCCACAGATTGCGCATTCGGCAACAAACTTCACAGCAAGGCCAAAATCTCGCTCACCTTTTCGCACCGTGAGGTTACCACCACAAATCGTACACTGGTAGACGCCAACAGCGCATTCATCGAGTCCTTACTAGCAATGAAAAAACTTGTAGCGAGATCATTGCTAGCTTGTGCAGCAGCGTCATCACGAACCAAAAGGTCAGATTTTTGGGCAGTACCAAGAGCTGAAGCAAGTACTTTTAAGTTTTTCTTGAGCTTCACTGTCTATACGCCGCAAATCTTCTGGCTGCAGCAATGAAGTGTCGTGCCGAAACAACAACGAAGAGCCGCGGCCGTTGTCTAAAGCGCTTTGGGGGGCCTAGGCCTAGCACGTCGGCATCGGTGGCGCTGCTCGATTCTGGTTGCGTGTTCTTCTTCGCATGGTCAGGAACTCGTGGTGGCACAGCAGCGCCTTTCTGGAAGTTGTACGTAGTCTTCCTCTTTCTTTTTGTTCTGAATTGGTACTTTGTAGCAAACTCCATGGCGACGGCGTAGACATCGTTGCGCACGTCCGAAAACACGTTGGCGCGTACGGTGTGCGCACAGTTGCCACGCAGTGATGCAGACGACGCCAGTCTAGCCAATGGCATGGCCCGGCGCGGGTCACGTGATGGGGCTGGCCAATTACTGCACGTATTGCGACTTCTTTTTTAAGCGGGATATCTTCACAGCCAACGCATGTTCAGAGCCAGAAACAGCGCAAAAATTAAGGCAAGAGGCTGCGCTTTCAAAAGATATATGATCCGCGGCTGTCGGAGAAGTATGACGGCCGTCGCATGTTCGGGAAAAAGACCTTTATTTACCAAATTCTTGGCACTTATTTAACTGGCATTGGTGCTAAATATCTATATTACGGCTAAGATATTGTTTCAAACTGCACAATACTTGGCGAAATGATAGAATATTGAATGGAAGTACCAAAACTGCTATTTGAATTTTTTTTTATTTTTCGGCTTTTAAAACCCGTGTCCCCCCTTAAGCCGTGGCTCGTGTGTCCGCGATGTATGTAGTAGTAGTCATTGCAGTAGTAGTCTAGTAGTCGGTAGCCACCTTCACGGCCGGACTAGAAAAGCGGCACACGCACACTCTTTTGAATTGAAGATAAAAGCAGAAAAACGCACTTTGAGCACTATCTGACCAGAAAAAGTTGCCACATTAAACTCGCTGGGCGTGTCACGTCTTTGGTTTTAGCAAGGTTCAGCGAGGGTTAGGCCACAGTTCCATGAACTAGCAGCGGTGAAAGTTGGGACCTAGACACGAACCGCAGGCCGTAAGAAAGTGCGCACGTGCCGCTCCTGTAGTCCGGCTGTGCCACCTCTCGTTTAGTCCCTGGAATGTCTGCTGGATGGCGGTACTTCTATATGATGAATATATGATGAAAAGATGCCAGATGGTGGCACTTGGAGTGTTCACTAGATAAACGGCTGGATGGACAGACAAGGAGATGCATGAATGGACGGGCAGACGGACGTTTGAACAGAGGAAAGGAAGCAAGAATGAACATACAGAAAAAAGCACCAGCGGACTGACGGATGCTTCGCCCCACTCATCATCATGCACTCTGTGGATATTCTGTGATTTTTTTTCTTCTTAGCTAGATGGGCAGGCTAATATTGTGGCGAAATACGAAAGTGAACAGGATTGCTTTTATCGCATACCGATTATATACTGCTTGTTTGGCAACAGTTGTGTGGGATGGTGGTTACTTCTAAAATTCAGCACTCAGCTTTCCCTGTTTGATTCGATTTCTGATGCAAATACAAGTGTTTGAAATCTTAGCTCATTTCGCAGCACATTTTTGACAACCGGTCATTGCTTGCTTCATAAAGTTCACATTGATTGGTTGTCTGCTAAATTTATTCCGTAATAGATATTATTATTCACGAGTTGCTTTGACAATGCTGCAAATTCCAATTATTGTATGGCCAATTTAATCTGTTTCTTAAACCCCTATAGCTTCTACAAACCAGCATTTATTCTCCTCCGAAAAAACTTATGGCTGCTCCGACACAGTACTTCTCCTGCCCCTAAGGATGATCCAAAAATGTCAAAACTCACTTCTATCGCAAAAAAATTAATAGTGCATTTGAGCGGTAGTGCACTTGTCGAAATATTAGCAGTACAAACCGACGCGATGCAATGGAGCAGTCAAACGAGCGCCTTTGCATCCCGTTAGTTTGCGATGTCAATATTTCAGTGTGAATCTATAGTACCAACTAGCCTGCCTTTCAACCCTAGTGCTCATGTCTAATGCAGACTCTCGAGACATACGTACATGTGTTAGTGGCAGGAGTGTAGGAGGGCGCGTAATTTTCGAACTTGGTGTCTTGTTTTCGTGCATCTCGTCTGTCTGAGTCGTGCAACTCTGTACATTCTGTTGGCAGACCAATAGGTCCTAATTGCAACCTAAAAGAAATAAACCTGTGACAATGATTGCCTGAGTGAAAAGAGAGTTTAGAGCTAAAGATTGTTTTAGAATATGAGGGTGAATGTCGTGAGAATGCTTTTATAAGAATAATTTTTGCCTTGCCTTCCAGTGTCGGCACGGGAGTCTCATGCTGTAAATGGAACCGAGGCCCCATCGCAAAATGGTCCTGCAAGCATAAAGGATTCTGCGGATTTGAGCAACTCAGTGCTATCGGCTTCGAAGGAATCCTCGGGAGACTTTCAGAATGCTGGCAAAGCAGCCGCTATGGTCAGTAGTAGGTCTCGCGGCTTTCTTTCCTAATTTCGCTGCTTGAAGCCTCGCTTGAGCGGTCTTCCTAAAGCAGTTGGTTTAGTAGAATTTTCTGGTTATTTTCTTGCATGCTTCGGTCATGTATTTTAAACATGGTAGACTTGAGAGATGCCCCTTTTCATTTTAAAAGAGTTTGGACCTAGGTGATGGCCTTGCTGCAGTTTACGCCGGGGTGCGTACAGGTTCTTGAAATCCTTGAAAACCCTTGAATTTGAAAAACAGTTTTTCCAGGCCCTTGAAAGTCCTGGAATTTTTTTCTCGTCCTTTAAAATCCTTAAATTTCCTGAGCAGTGCACTTCCTAGGTTGACGTTTTCAGCCTCTTTTATGTGGTTGATCACTGTCGACCTGACGAACTCCCCAGTTCATAAACAGTAATTTAACATGAGCGCGCATGATTCTGTTTTGAAGTGCGTTGGGAAAAAAATTCAGTTTGTCTGTCGGTGCGGTGTAGAAATGAATGCTATATCAATCATTCTTATAATCTCATACACTCCTGTAAGCATTTAGTGCGTGTTGTTCTTGAGAGCCTATCAAGACTTCTTGACTTTTTTCATAATTGTGATGTCTATTTAGTTACTGATATCCATTTACGTTAGTACAATAAAGCGAGCTATATTTGAAGATTTTAGAGAAAAAAATTTCAAGTTTGCATGCTGCTTTGAGACATTGAAAAACCTGCAACGGCACCATGAAAAGTCCTTGAATATCCTTGAAGTTTTGCTTCGGAAACCTGTATGAACGCTGTTACATGCTGTGTGTGCAGTGAAGTGATCAGCAGAGAGCGATGTCGCATTGTTCACTGCATATACTCCAGAACTCTGCGCTTTGCTCCATATTTTACCGTTGTTGAAATGAAAAAAAGTGGACTGGGCGTTTATTGAGAGGGCAACACGAGTGACCCCCAGTCATTAAAAGGAAGGCAGGATTCAATTAGGCGTCAGGCGCACAAGAAGCGGCGGAAAGTTTGGTCGGCAGGTGAGATTACAAAGTTTCCAGAGACATCGTAGTCGTAGCAACCAGAGTACCAAGTTAATTGAGGTGAAACATGGGAGAGACCTTTGCCCTCCAGTGGGCTTAATTTAATTGATGATGATAATAACGCATAGAGCTAGTTGTCCTTACTGCAATACTCACTCCAGAGGTGCACAGATTGTTTCTTAACACAAGCGGTGGTCACAGAATAATAATAAAAAAAGTTTTTTCATAATCTGTCAGTACACTGACCCTAGTGGTTCCATGAGAGTTCAACGTGACCTAGAAATGAGCAATAATATGTGCAGAGTTGTAGTCTGTTTTATTTATTGAGCACAAGCTATTCGTGCTTACTCAAAGGGCCACTCACCAGGTTTGACAATTTTGAGCTGACAAGCGCAACGCGTAGACGAGGCGTTCATGATCACGTCTGCCGAAATTTGCAACGCTACGCGCCGCGGAAATGGGTCAAATTTCAAGATGAAAGCTGTTCGCCCTCCCGTCTACCTTCGCACGCGTAGAGAATGAGGGCATGACGTGGGCGTAGGAATAGCCCTACGTACACGCACTGCGGTCACGTTGGTGCTCTACGTAGACGACTCTGCTCCGATGTTGTCAACAGTATACCACGTGACATGGCAAAAATTATTTAATACAACATGCGTAGTATATGTATTTGTTGCTTTAAGAGATGAGTAAAACTTGAAATAAATATTGAGACGCAATAAAAAAATTGTTCACGTTTTTCTTACATTTTTTTCCCACGAAATGCTACGAGATACAGGGCTAATGTGCCAGCGTTTCACGTGTGTTCGGGTTCCCACAGTCAGCGCATTGAGCAGACGACCGCCGTGGAACGCTCCTACGCATTCGCGCACTCATTGTGGTCATTTACTTTACCGCGTCTAAGCCAGTGTTTCCAAATAATCCCGCAGAAACAGGGAGAAGACCACAAAATAACGCTGGTCAACAAAGCAACGCCGCTCGCGTGCACGGGGGCTGGGCTTGTTCGGGCCCGTCATGCGAACATCACCTCTTGGTCGGATGCCGGAGAGGGTGGGGAAGAGGCTTGGCTTGCAAAGGCTACGCGGTGGAGCGGCAAGGGTTTCGAACTCGTCTCCTCTCACCCTCTTTTCGTGCCGCTTCAAAACACCTGTTTTCTCCGCTCGTAATGAACCGATTCGAGAAATTTTTGTGGCAAAACGTTCCTCATCGAACACTCAATAACTTCCACTGTCCAACTAAAATTTGGTATTGGGCCTGGTGAGTGGCCATTTAAGGTTGTACAATAAGTAAGTACAGTCTAACCCCGGAACAACGAAATTGACAAGACACGCGAAGAAATTCGCTGTGGAATGCCAGCAAGCGCATGCAGCGAACTCTCACCAACTCCGATGGCGTTGCCCGCACACTGAGTGAAAGTACCTATTTTATCGCGTGTAACACGATCATAATATACTGAAAATTTAGAAGCCAAAGTTGAGGTTTGGTGTGCAAGCTGGCTTCATGGCACGCTTTCACGGTAATGCAAAGAAAGCAGCCTTGGGTCAATATGCGGGTACTTTTTTTTCTTTCTCCCGCGGTTTGCACCCGAGGGTGCCAGTTATTTGCATGGGCAGGTTGTACACGAAAAAAAAATACATACAATATTCAAACGACCCTTGGAGCGTGCTGAGTGCACAGCGCCACAATCAAGCATGCCACTGCTTTGCTAGCGGCCAAATGAAAACTGCAACTGGAAGTGCCGAAGCTCTGCCTACGCTTCGCACTACCTAGTCATAAGTGTACGTCAGGAAAGCCTTAGCGCTTCGTGCCTTTTAACAACTTTATTGCCTCTAGTCTACGGCTGCGCAAACTGCACACCCTCAGATCGTATTCACTATTGAAGAACGCGACAATCGCTACCGTGGTTTTCTGTGCAGAGATTGCGGCAAACGGTAGTTCCTTATTCAATTTGAGCACGTGCAGTCAGAACTGCACCAATGATATCTTTGTTTGCATCGACACGGTTTTGTCCGCAGCATTTATTTAGGGCGTAGTCGATACTGTGTGGAAAGTCCAAACTTCAACCATGGTTGACCTTGCCCAACACAAAGTTGCGCTCAAAATTTGCATTAGGCGGTGTCCTAATCGTCAGAGAATTTCGATTTCAGTTATCTTTGCAATATGCTTTTCTATATTCAGGTTGATTGCTTCCGTACATGTGACCAGAGTGTTTGACGAAACATTTTTCTTTCTGTTTTTCTTACGTCTTGTATGTTCTGCTTGAGACTTTGCTAAAAGTTGTCAGTCTTGCCAGCATAATTTTCATAATTTTCTTTTAAGCACGGGTTGTTGTAGGCAACACCAGGAAATTTTTCGTTTGGCGGATTGTCTTTCATCTTCACAAAGGATGGCCTCAGCTTGTTCATTGGAAAATTGCTGAATATTGTAGGTCACGTCAGAAAGGCATGCTGATCTCAGGAACATGTGGCACAAAGGAGCATATCTAAGCTCGTGCAAATGTTTGAATGCCTTGAATATTCAAATGAATGAAGTAAGCTTGATTCAATTTTTAATTGTTGAAAATTCTTGAAGTATTCAAAATAAGCGAATAAGTATTATTATTTCGATTGTAACCCCCTGGAATGGTGGTATCACTGAAGTAGAGAGGTGCTAAGTTATGAGAGCACCTACTCAAATGTACATTAGACTTTATGTAATTTTTCGTAAAGGTGGTTTCACTGCTATAAAGGAATGCCAAGATGTGAAAATGCCTATCCAAAAAAAAAATTGTCCTACCGTGAAGCTCCACTGCAAGGTTAAGTGAGCATATTACCCTCGCACCTTTTCATCATTTTCTAAGTTTAAGGGCTTATTATGGCATCCTATTTGCTCCTAGTAAATTTGAAAACGGTAAATGTTTCACAGGTTATCACTTGCATTCTATCGAAAGTCAAATTCAGCTGCTATTCAAGTTGTTTCCACTTTCTTGGAACTTTTTCAAAAAGAATGGAATTTGCACAGGCCTTGTTTCAATTTTCAAAAAAAAGATAATGTGCAGGTTTTTTGGTTTATGAGAAACGTGCTGATTTTCTTGTATAACATGTGACATTACTATTCGAATTTGAATCACAGTATTCGACCAAGATAACTGTTTGCTTTGAATTCGCTTCCAACCAAAAAATCACTATTCGCACTAGGTTGCACATTTCCTTGTGCTTGATTTATCACGATGTGCAGAGTGTGCCATGACATTCCACAGAGCGAACAAACGAGGCAGGTAGCCCGACGTGGGAGAGATCCAAATTTCTCTTTACAAGACCAACAAGCGAGCGGACCATTCGTGGGAAGCAGGGTTCACAAAACTGAAATGCATATAGTGACTGATGTGATTGTTTTTCTGTAGAAACTGAGTAACGCTCTTCTTCTTTGCGTTTGATGTGAACGTAGTGAAAAGGAAGCAAGTCGTGCTGCTGCTTCTCTGTGGTAAACTTTATTGCTGCATCAATGCCCTTTGGGTGTTCTGTAAGTGCAACAAGTGCCTACTTAACTATGCTGAAACAATCTTCCACACGTTGTAGAAGAATTTTTCGGTGCAGGACGAAAAGAGCAGTTTGAATTGTTTAAGATCCTTCATTGCGAGATTTGCTGCTGTTACGGAGACAGCGGGACGTACTTCAGTCCTATGTACAGGCTTGTAAAAGAAACTCTGGAACTTTTTCAAATTTTTTTTTATCGATGTGTGGATTTGACAACCCGAAACCACCATATAATTATGAAAGATGCCATAGTGAAGGGTTCCGGAAATTTCAACTACCTGGGGTTCTTTAAAGTACATCCAAACCTGAGCACACGAGCCTACAGTATTTTCGCCTCCATTGAAAACGCAGCCGCCACCGCTGCAATTCGATAACGTGAACGATTCTCGAACATGAAATGCATGTTCTCGAGACAAAACTTCAAGAGGTGCCGCAGATCCTAGACGTCACTTTGTGTAAGCTAGAGCAGGGTAGTGTCCATTTCGAGGGCTGAGACTTGCATCAACTGCCAAACCCGTAGTATCATCATCCTAATTCTGACTATGCCCACTGCGATGCAGAGCCCTCTGCTATACTCTCACCCCGATCCTGTGCCTTCTGCTGTGTCGTTATACCCGCAAACTTTTAAACCCTCGTTTGCCCACATAATTTTCCCTCTTCCCCGCTGCGTTTGCTTTCTCAGGGAATCCAGTCGGTTACTCTCAGTGACCAGTGGTTATCCTGCCTACACTCTACATGCCCTATTCATGTTCATTTCTTTTCGATTTTGACTAGAATGTCCTTAACAACGGTTTGTTCCCCGACCCACTCTGGTCCTTTTTTTTTTGTCCATTGGGTTCCACCCATCATTTTTCATTTCCATATCTCGCTATGTCATATCTATCTAAGCTGAACCATCTTTGCCTCCACCAGCATTCACCACCATACCTGTACGTATGCTGGTGATTAAAAACTGGACGTCAAAAGACGCTAGAATATTGTAACCCTCGAGTGCGATGCCTCATAGCTTGTCTATGAAATTATCGTAGTTGCGGATATATGTTTTGCTTCTGTTCACAGGGGGTAGCAACATGCGATGCAGGTACCCAGACAGCTTGTGAAAGCTTGAGCGAGTGTGTTTCATTATGGGGTGCATTGGCGCCTTGAGCTTATGATTTTGTGCAATTGACAAGGCTTGCGTAGAACCATTATGGCACAGAAGATAGCAGCAGGAGGCCTTGTATTGAGGTGGAATGCAACCAAACATGCCTGAAAGAAGCTTTTGAAAGTCCTGTTACAGCTTCAGTGTAGGGTTCTTCTCTATGCGTTGCTGCGCTCTCCAAGTGAAGCCGTCACTTTGTCATAGTATTTAGTGCTGTCAAGTAGCACTGCAACATTGCCTTAGTTGGCTGGGAGCATCGTTATCTTAGAGTGTTTCGAAAGAGTTCGATTGGTTCACATTCTGCCAACGGCAGCAGAGAACAAGCTGCGAGATTATATGAATGGTGCGAGTGTGAGCCCCATTGCGTTTGGAGGGTTCATCGTGCATCACCACGTTTTCCATGATATGCATCATTTTTTTGTGTCCTTCTTCTGAAATGTCTTGCTGAGAGTCATGCTGAGCCAGAACATTTTCCTTTTTATTTGAATAGTTGCAGCTGGTGTCTTTCAATTGTCATCCTCTTCTTTACCAGATGAATTTCCATCAGACATGAGACTTCAGCACACAGTACTCCCAAGTAGAGTTTTGCTTTAGGTCTTTTCTTATTTCTTGTTTGAAAGTGCTTTTTAAATGTGTATTTATATTCTACTTGAACTGTCCACAGGAAATAAATGGGCATAACTCATATAGATTGTACATTTAGCATTGTGATCACTGTTCTTTGGCCTTGGTAATATAAAATAAGGAGAATTGGTCCCAAAAGTCTCATTTGGAGTGTGCCACATTTTACTCTTTTTGCTCAAGAACTAAGCTGCAACTTGCAGGCCAATACTGCTTCAGACCGATCTACTTAGATTTAGGTGCACGTTGAAGAACCCCCGATGGTGGGAATTTCCAGAGCCCTGCATCGACTACAGCATCTCTCATAATCATCCTGCTTTTGGGACGTTAACCTCAACAGTTATTATTAATATTTTGTACAATTAAGCTGCGATCATTGCAATGAGTGTTCAGTATTGCAAACAAAATGGGATTGAGGAATGCGATGCACCTTCAATGCCATAAAATTCATACTTCTCAATGTAAGTGACAAGGCATTGTGTCAGACAAGGAGCATTTCTTAAAGATGTCTGAAAATGGAGTACGTTTTAAATTTCGTTTATAATGAAGTCACGCCTGCCATGAAATACTTTATGTTCAAAAATATGTTATAAACATATTATTGTAGCCCTCTACCTAAGCCAGAGTCATTCCTCACTTCGTTATCACCGATAATTCACTATATACGGGTTTGTTACATAGAAGTTTGAGTGTGTTTCCTACTTTTAAAGTTTTGTAATACTACAAGCTATTCTTAAGCAAGATGAGCAAGCTCTATCAATTATATTTGGCAGAAATCATATTGAGTGAAATGAACAACATTGTGTTTTATGTAACTGCAGGGGGGCTGTCGCTCCTTGCAGCTGTGTATGATGGTCTTATCTTTTGTAGGATGTGGGGAGGCATCCTGATGATTCTGCACTGGCACTACGAAAGCACGGGTCTCATCGAAAGCAGGCTGTCGGACCTGGGAACGGCGCTTTGATGCGCACACACGCCGTATAGATGACCACTTTCAATCGCCTAGATGGCCCACTTGCTGCGTATGCACATGCAAATGACAATGATGCAGCACTCATTCATGGTATTTATTGACTCTTGTGCTTAGTCTGGGAAAAATGCAAGTGCTATGTGCTTTTGTATCTTACCTTCTTTCTATTTACAGCATGTGGGATAACGGTATATAGTGAAACCTGAATATATGCACTGTGCTACAGTCAACGAGGATTTTTCGGACTCCTAGGGACTGTAAATCGTCGAAAGATAGATCAGTTCAGAAAAAATGAATTCATGCGTCTTCACTCCACTCAAGTGGTGAGATCGCCGGCTGAAATTGCTTCAGTGGCTCCCAGTGCACTTATGAGGCGTTTTGGTGAGCGCCCAGGCTCTTGGGAATACATTTGGTACGTGCTGTAAATCTCGCCTAACTATGTGCACACCACCGATCGCTACTTTGTGTATTGTGATGAGCGGCACTGATACCAGCTAAGCGCAGATTAAGTTACGGCTCTCTGTCGTGCAGAGTTTGGAAACGAAAGCAGGGAACTCAGTCTGTGGTGGGAGAGGAGGATGTCCGACTTTTTCCGATTCGTGTGTGCACGTCAACGAAGCGCTACTGTACAAAAATCTCCGCAGACACGCACGCCGTGTGCAGTCGATCGTTCCTAGTTGTGTGCAGCACATTGCCAACTGCGTTAACACTGTCGATGCTGGGGTGCTTGCTAGCATTTGCATTAAGGTGTTCGTTATGCCCACTCTGTTCCTGACTGCACATGGGCTCTACAATGCAGCTTTATTTTCCTCAAAGCAATGAGTCTGTGCAACGCATTCAGCGGTCTCGCACAAAGAAGAATTGGTAACGGCGGCTTGGTGCGTAGGGTTGTCGCCAATCAAAAGGATGCAGTATGTTACAATCTTGCTGGGCCTTATGCACTAACAAGCAGTTACCTGAAGATGCTTATCGTAAAAAATTGTCAGCGATTAAGTTGCACTGTTGAGTTTGCCACCATCGCACCTCCAAGCATCCCCGGTGCTTATCTGTGAAGACATCACCGCACCGTGTCGCGGTAACCACTCTTTCATATTTGTTTTACCTGGTTCACCCCAGAAACACGTCAGCATTGTGAAAAAGCCGACTTTGAACCCTGCTACAACCCCAAACAGATTTATTTATTTATTATTAATAAAGATACTTCAAGGCCCTAAGGCACTACAGAAAGGAGTGGGGAAAACAATAATTTATAAGTGCAGTAAAAAGAAAAAAAAGTTACAGGGCCTCTTGTACGACAAGCTTGAAATCTTTTTCATCCAGTATGCAGGCGATGTAGGCGGGACGGTGGTTCCAGGTGGCGCTTATCCTAGAAACAATGAGTCAGTGCACAATCTGGTGTGACAGGATGGTAGACCCACCTTATAGCGATGATCGGTCCTCGGTGATATGAAACTAGGTTGATGAAATAGGGCGCCCTTCAAACGGCTGGTAAAATGATTGATTTTGTGAAAAAGGTTAAGGCGAGACAATTATCGGCGCAACGAAAGGTCAGGCAAGTTTAAGGTGTTTTTCATGAATGTGACACTGGAATGACGTGAATAATTCAATAAGATGAAACGCGCTGCGTGATTTTGAATGGCTTCGAGGGTTTCAATGAGAATGGCATGAGTTATGTCCCATATGGCTCATGCGTACTCTAATTTTGATCTTACCAATGTTTTGTTGAGTGTTTGCTTGATTGACTATAGGGCAGAGGAAAAGTTTCGACGCAGGTGACCAAGCATGCGGTTAGCATTGTTACTTACATATTCTACGTGCATATTCCATGAAAGATTAGAACATATATGAACACCAAGATGTTTAAATGTTCAACAGATGGTAACGGAATGTTATTGAGGAAGTATGTAAGCGACCAATGGGTAGTAGTGCGACGTGAAACTCGCATGCTCTTACGTTCAGTTTTGTTAAGTGTCATGAGTCATTTATTACACCGTTCAAATACTGCATCTAGATCGCATTGGAGGTCAAGATGATTGGTATGGCTAGTAATCGTCTGGTACAATGGAGTCAATATTGAGTTGATTAAGTTTGAAAATAGGAAGTTTGTTGAGATGGAGTCAAACGCTTTAGTGAAATCTAAGTATATGCAGACAGTATCAAATTCAATATCTGCGTTAATGAAAGTCGTTAGTAAAACACAGCAACTGCGTTTCGCACGAAACAGCGTTACGGATTCCATGCTGATAAGTGCAGATCGACGAGGAGACGGGCTGGTTGAAACCTACGAGATTATAGACGCAGCAGAGGTCGAGACTTTAATTAACGCGTTGTCTGAATAGAAATTCGGGCAAAAATTCGGAGAAATCGGATGCTGGAGCTTCCGCATACAAAATTTTAGACCTTAATATTCATTGACATCTATGGGGCATGTGACGGCGTCGAGAGAGCGTTTGAATTTTCTAGCATGTCTGAAAAATCTGCAGTTGCACTCCTTGCATAGTGCAGAACATTCTGCAGTGGCTCCGACGTTAGAAATCATTCGTGCGAACGAAATCATACTACTTTGGCAGATGCTATGTTACAAACAATGAATTAAATTTCTGATTTGGCCACGTATGTGTCGGAATTATGGATGGCTTGCCCAGCAGAGGATTTTGTTTGCCCTCTGTTATGGACGATTTGCTTTGGTAAGTTTCACTCCAACTCAGCCACGCAGTGCGGTGAAGAATGCCTTCAGCTTAAACTGAAAGCACTGGGCTTGTCAGTCATTATCGAAAAAAGAACTGCTGTGCTCTTGAAGTTCAGGATGCCTTCTGGTACGCCACAAGAAGGCATTGCCAGAAATTGAACTTCATTCCTTTTGTGCAGCCTCGAGAAGAAATGGCAGAATTTCCCACTTTCCATAATCCAAGACATCAACTAGGCTTTCATAAAAGTTTTAGACGGCCATGTTTCTTATTCTCGTCTCTTATGCACATGCCATTCATGCAAGTTAAAATTAGGAATGTTCACAAACAATTACAATACTGACTGCTCTGAATTCATAGTCAGTTGTTTCAGTTTCTTCATTTGGCGATAGGTTGAGGCAAATGCTTCTGGTTTGGTGCCGCGCAACTCTGGATTCTCCTGTCTGCGTTAGCCTTTGCTCGGGCAGCCCATCTAGCAGCAGTTGCTAGACGGCGTACTTCCTTGAATTGCGTCAGTCACTGTTCAGAAAGAACTAGCCGACTCATTTTTGTTTACAGGGGCATGGTTTACATTAGGAAGAAAAGGCCACTCCTTGAATTGCGTCAGTCACTGCTCAGAAAGAACTATCGACTCATTTTGTTTACAGGCGCACGGTTTACATTAGGAAGAAAAGACCGTGAGTAGTGTGGGTGGCACAAACGATTTCGTGCAGCCCATTTCACATCAGTGTCGCAGACAGAGCAAAGCGCAACTGCCTCGCTAACAGGTAGATCATAGAAGCCAGCACGTGACAGCGCTCCACAGTAGCCCCGGGCAGACAGGTCATCGTCCATGCAGCGCTTCATTTTCGTCCATGGTATTGGTGGACACTTTGCAGCATACTTTAGGATTGACCATGCGTTAACGCACACTACTGGGGCACCCCAGGTGACCACTACACAACCGGTCATCTTGCAACTGTCGTTTCCCTCCTCCTCGCGCTTTCCTCACTATTACAGTCTTTAATCCCCCACTGCACTCCGTATTCGCTGTGCCGCTTATGACAGTGCAGGAGCAGTCTTCTAAGTACGGCGCTTTCAAATTATTTAAACGCTATCTTACCACACTTGAACGAAAAATGTCATTTAATAGAGACTAAAGGAGATAAAAATTAATTCTTTAATAGAATGTGCATTGAGTAAGTGACCGTTTAGTTTTCCATTTAGACATTTAGTATTGCCACAGGGGTGACAACAGCTGCCACCACTGTGTGCCAAACTTGTTTACCTGTGCCATCCTGCGCCAA